>VDFB02196313.1:0-45260 GCA_007258455.2 Sequoia sempervirens | reverse complement strand
CAAGGTGTAGGCTTCTTGGTATTTACTGTTGAAAAATATTTTCTTACAAGTAACCATTCCAACATATATCTCTTACCATAAGATAACTCAAGCCTCACCTATTTCTCCAAGTATCCATGAGGACTTGTAACCAACCAATCCATGCCAAACTCCAAAATGCAACACAACACTCTCAGGAAGTAATCAAGCAAATGATTAATGTACCCAATACTTAAGAGAACTACACAAGATCAATGTCAAAGCTCCAACCTTGAACATAAACATGACATCCATGATCTAACCATCTCCTCTTAGGAGATCACATGCACCATAACATACTTATACATCCTAGTCTCAAGAGAACCATGTAATACGCCAAACTCTAAACTAGTATCAAGAGTATAACATGACATCATAACAAATACACTCTAAACCAAGAACAAACCATATCCCCAATCACATGAAGATAACCTTACCAATGATGCATCCAAGTCATTGCCAACCACTCCCACTGAACCGTGGTACCGAGTTACTCATGGCATCTGAATACCAAGTCCCACTAAAGAAAAGAGTTATCACAAACAATATTAGTTGAAATAACCAATGCATCATTACTATCATTCGAGGACTCCTCTCTAGAAGAATTAGAAATCTCTTGTTCTTACAATCCTTCTTCACATGTCCCGATTTCCCACAGTTCCAACGCTTTACCTTACTTTGTCCTCTTGACTTACCCTTCCCTTCCTTGTTTCCCTTAGGTTCCTTTTCTTAGGCCTACCTTTTACAAACAAGACATCTTGATTTCCTCCTTAGACTTCCTCCTCATCTCCTCTGATAGGAGAGTAGGAATAATGTTGTCCATCTTTGGATCTGCACCATTACCACTAATTGCAACAATTAGATTTTCCCAAGAATCTGGTAAAGAACAAAGTAATAAAATGCACTTATCCTCATCCTCTAGCTTTAAATCTATAGATGCTAATTGACTGAGAATTAAATTGAAAGCATTTAAATGTTGTGCAACAGATTCACCATCTTTCATTTTCAATGAATACAAACCTTTTCAGATACAACTTATTGGTGAGACTCTTAGTTTGATAAATATCCCCTATTCTCTTCCATAATTTATATGCATGGTTTCATCAGAAACATTTAAGAGAACAACATCAACAAGACATAACCTAATTGTTCCTCTTGCCTTTTTATCTAACTTAGCCCCTAATATCCAAATAGTTGTAGGTGTCTTTGTCTCATTATTAACCGCTAACCACTGATCTCTTTCTTCAAGAAGATCTTCCATTTTTATTTCCACATTTCATAGTTAGAACCATTGAACCTTTTAATATCTAACCTTGAATTCATTGTAACAAAACTTAATTCCAAAATCAACAAATAATAAAAATAATAAAAGCTCCCACTAAGCAAAAAAACCTCCAATCTTTTAAGAGAAAGGCATCCCAATACTCTACCCAACCTCACTGATACCAAATGTTGAAAATGAGGTGTTTTCTTAGCTTAATACTCTATAAAAATTTAATATTGCTGATCTAAATAAGCTTTTACTTTGTTACATATATTCTTTGTGGGTGATTATCTTGATTAATCCATTTTACTATTGTATAATGTAGACAGAAGTTGATAGAAGAACTAGACATGATATTAGAAAGATTACACAAGATATAATGTGGAGAAACCCTTTCGGGAAAAAACTCCACCAAGAATTATTCTATTATTCAATCTCTAAAATACAATAGCTCCAATTCTTGCTTGAGAATGCTTCTTCTTCCTTCACTAATCTTCTTCACAATTTGCAATAAAAACTTTGATAACTATATTCAACTTGCTTGAGATAAATAGGCTTTGATTTACTTTGTAAACTCCAACATGAGTTACAATTAAAATGCTCAAGCCCTATCCCTAAAAGGTATGCCTATCTCATGCAAATAGGGTTATTTCGTGAAGAATAATGCTAAAACATGTGCTTCATCCATTTGGGTGTCCCAAACTGAAGTCACAACTCAACCTTCATTTTATTGATAATTCCAAAGCTCCTCCTCAAAGTTGGCACCCAAAAATAATCCTACTTAACCGAGCCTTCAGAAATATCTCAACATGCAAGAGAGGTAATTCCAAGAAAGCATCTTGGGCGCCCAAGTTGGCTCCAAGTGATTTCTTGTTAACTAAAACATTACTCAACACCATTCATGCAAGAATGGTCTTCTCTTGTTAACTGGAGGTAGTCCCTGTTATCTGTCATGCAACTCAAGTTATTAGCCATGCATTACAAGTTAACTGAAGTCAACTAGCATACAACTAAAACTAACTGAAGACAACTGAACCATAACTAACTAAACTAAACTAAACTAAATTGATTCTAAAACTAAATTGGATTGAATTGAACTGAATTGAACTTCATGCATGCAAACATCAAACCCTAACTCCTAGGATCTTTACATGCATTCACAAGTGTTATCTCTACTCTAAATAGTTAATGAACGCAAGGTGAGTGTCACCTTACCATGTGTGCACCCACATGTCCCTATTATTTAGGAATAACTACAAATGTCAATTTCATGATTTATTTCATCAATTATTAATCTCATCCTAATCTTAGTGTTGTTGAACGCATTCCAAGAACTTAGGAGATACACATGAAATAATTAATGTTTAGGATTTTGCAATTAAATGACATCATATTTCCAACATCAACCACTCATCATTTCATAAGTGTTATGCTATTGAAATTGCATCCACATCCAAAAGAAAAGTGACATCATATTTTCTCGAGGTTTGCAATGAATTTATAGACCAAGATTTGATTTGATTTCAACTTCATGTTTTCAATTTCTTTATGTTTTCTAGATTTTGTTGAATTCTCATTGTTTAAATTCAAAGTCCCTACATATAACCCAAATGGTGGCAAACAGTGAATCAACAATCCATTTCCACAAAAAAGATCTCACAACATCATTGAAAGCTTAAATATTAATAATACCAAAAGAATGATTGTTGACATTTAAGAGAATCCAAATCACATGGTTAGTGCCAGGGTAAAACCCATGGTTGACAATATATTGATGTCACCTAGGAGAGAGAAAGGTGACGACCCCCATGACTAGTGCCATGATTGTTGCAAAACAAAGAGCTAGCTAGCCAAATGATACAAGTAATTGAAAGAAAAAACTAGTGATCTCATTTTGTTGCATAAATGGTTGTCATTGCACCAAAAGATCAACCTATTTATGCTTGATAGAATCACTAGAGTTAATGAATCCATGGGAGGTGGTTAAGCCATGTCACAAACCTGAGTGTTGTGTTGCACAACACAAGGAGACAAAGGGCACACACCTTGCAACAATTCCCCCCTCCCCTCACCTCCCGCCCCCCCAAGCACAAGCGAGGGGTTCGAACCCTTGACCCAAACTCTGATACCAATTGTTGCATAGATGGTTGTTGCATCAAAAGATCACCCTATTAATGCTCAATACAACTACCATAGCTAATGAATCCATTGGAGGTGGTTAAGCCATGCCATGAACCTGAGCGTTGCGCTGCACAACACAAGGAGACCAAGGGTGCACACCATGCAACACATTTCTTGCAAGAATAGAGCATCTACATATTCAATTGCTTCTAATGAATATCTCATGTACAATATTTCTTGGAGAGGTTAGTAAGACCTCAAACATTCCAAAGAGGAAATTCATTTATGGGAATCAAGTGGCATGTCATCACTATCCAAATCCTGGAGAGAGGAAAAAAATGCTACAAAATATCTTCTGAGGTGAAACTACCCAACTAAATATTGGGAATTGGCATCTTTGCTTCTCAACATCATACTCTCTCACTTCTAGCCACATAGGTGGGCTATGAGATTGTCACAAAGGCTTGGGAGATGAGAGTGATTGAATAGGTTCTTTTGGTTGAGAGGACAAACACGATGTTGGATAATGTGTCTAAGAAAATCTTGACCTAGAAGAGGTGTCACCCGAGGGTGAGACAACTTCTTTCCCTTCTCTGAAGGGTGTGAAATAGTAGTGGGTTGCACTTTGGCAACTGAATGATTGAAAGTGGCTTGAGCTTTAGTGTATGGATCACCAAGGTTAACATTTTTACCTTTATAGAGAGAAACTATTGTTCATTTATTCTAAAATTTTGAGGCAGTACCCTTTGTAGACTAAGAAACCTCAAGCGATCAAGGAGATTATTTAACTCGATGGGGGGGGGACACCCAAGGGAAACCCTTGATTTTGTGCTTTGTAGATTGACACCAAAAGCAAGTGTTGGACATATTGAGGTAAAACACACGTTGGGTGTGATAAAGGTTACCAATTCGAATATCTATAGAGTCTTTTAGATTCTTGGCCATGCCAATCTCGATTAAAACATGCTTTTATGGACGAGTCTAATAAAATCTATTAGGCTCAACAAAATGGCCCTCACTAGGGAGGTGGCAACAATAGGCAAAAAGTTCCAACATGGAAGGGGTGAACTTGAGGACTTAGGCCAAATCGACACACGGTATTATCGTCCAAGATAGAGAAATCTTGCATCTATGGTTGAAAGACCAATAGAGACACACAAACATACCAAGGACCATGCTTAAGGATAACCTCTACATGGAAAAATAGAAAAAGAAAGAACCTTTTAGTGAGGTTTTGGATGGTGTCAAGTTGGACCCCATGCAGGGTCTATTGCTTGCTGACCCAGTCCCAGATCATGCTCTAAGGGAGAGTGCATCCAACAAAATACCCTATTAAAGTGAAATGCTTTAGCTATTTACAACCACTGTCAAATTCAGAGATTGGTAAAACCACATCTGCTAAAGATTCAAAATAAATACCTTGTGAAATACCTTCGAGACAAACTTCCAAAGAAACGTGCTTAGAGGAGTCATTATGCAAAGCCATTAAATTGTCAACACCAACATGGACTGATGGGTCGAAGCCGTTTGAGGCCATAAAAAGAACTAGCTAAAAAAACTGCAATAAATGCAAAAGATAAAAGGTTTCTTTGTGCCAAAGGTGTGGTATGACATAAGGAAGGCCAAAGACTTCAAAAAAGGAAAGAAAAGAAAAAGACATAAACCCTAGCAAAGTCAAAACCAAGCCTACGATCCAACTACCAACTACCTCAAACCTTTTCATAATTTTAATGTTTGTGATGGAGGCTCTTGCCATTCTATATGTTGTGGAGCGTAGCTGTGCTCTCGGGTGCAGATGGATCATTTGTGAATCTGATTCCCAAGTAGTTGTGACGTTGCTTAAGAGGCATCAGCTTGAGGATGTCAGTTGGCATCTAGCTGTTATTATAAAACATATTCTTAATTTGTGTGCTTCCTTGGATTTTGTTTCTTTCTGTCATATTCCGCTGGAATGGAATGGGGTTGCTGATTGTTCGGCTAAATGGGCTTCTGATCATCTGCATGATTGGAACATTGTGGAAATGGGTAAATTACCTCTGGATTTGTCTTAGAAGCTGGATCAATTAGTGGAGGCTGATAGGAATGTGTAATGCTGTGCTTTGTATTATTCTTTTTTCGGATTGAATAAAATTTTTACCCTCTTTTAGTTCGAATTATAAATGGTATTTTCCAGAAGTGCCATTGATTTACGTAGTTTATGGTGCCTGAAACGTGTTCTTGAGTTTCAGTCTGCTTGAAGTATTTGTATTCGCTTGTTGATTGTATAGGTGCGTTGATAGTTATCAAGCGCCACATTCTGCTTTTTCTTCCCCCAAATTTTACTATTTGTTTTTTTATGCCTTGGAGGCATGTTTCCTGTCATCATGGGTTACGTAGTCCAATCATGGATCAGGAGCTATTATTATAATATAGCCAAAGTCTTCTATATAATTACTCGTTTTAGGGATTATTTGCTTCTGTCTTGCTCTCTCTTTGTTAAGAGAGAGAAGAAAACAATAGTGAATCCATGAAATTTGGATTCAAACTGACATAATGATATAACTGTTGTGGACTAAATAATAAATTTGTTGGGTTTTTGAGGATTTGCTCGTACACTGGTTGAAGTAGAATCATCATGACATAGCAAGATCTAAATGATGTGGACTAGTCACGGAGATATTTCTTGGGTGTATAAGGATCTATTCGTAATTTTTTTGCAGTATACCAGTTGAAGTGGATTTAATATGTCATGTCGATCTAAATGGTGTGGACTAAATTAAATTTGTTTGAGGATCTCTTCATGCTTCATTAGTTTGGACAAGATGGTAGAAGTATCAGCGTCGGTAGTAAAGAGGAGGGGATATGGGAGCGGGCAATTCCTGCCAGAGGAGTCCTTCCAAAGTTGGAGAAGCTATGCAAATGCCTTGAGGCAGACACACACGAGACTTTATGACAGGGTGTTTACAAGGTCTACGGATGAGGAGGAGATATTTGAGATCACAGCAAGAAGTGGTCATGAGATGAAGAGGACACTCAATTGGTGGGACTTGATTTGGTTTGGAGTGGGTGTTGTTATTGGTGCAGGAGTTTTTGTTCTCACAGGTTTGGAAGCCAAAGTGGATGCCGGCCCTGCAATCATTTTGTCATATGTTATCTCAGGACTCTCTGCTATGCTCTCTGTTTTTTGTTATACTGAATTTGCTGTGGAAATTCCAGTTGCAGGTATGGCTCATCAAGTGTCTTTCTCTGATACTTCAAATGAATACCCACCTTAACAAATACTTCTTGATCGCTTGTTTGTTTTCTCAATTGGGAAGTCTTTTATTACGTATCACTTGAAAAGAGTAGTAAGCTCCAACATACCACTGAACCACATACAGTAGAAAGCATTACCTACACCAGGCACATTTCCAGTCTTGAAGCAAGCTTCAAGTTGCAAGTCCTGAAGTTGCTGTGTTAGCATCCTCCCTCTGAACTTGAAGTATTAACATTGCCAGCTGTTATGAAGTAGTGTCTTGTGGGTTCTCTCTAGCTTGTTTTAGCATCTCCTCTCTCTCAAATATATATTGCAGCAGCCTATCTCTACAAGGAGATTTTGTAATTTTTTCCATCTTAATATTCTCCCTCCTCTAGGTTGTTTACCGACCACTTTAGGACAAGTAGCTCAGTTGTAGAGCAGCCCATTGATTCCATTAACACCGGTCCTATAAAGGGGGCTACTGTTCCAATCTTCATTGTGCAAGTGACCCCATTAAAATTGAATATTTGAGGCTGTAGGGAAAATGAAATTGCACTAAAGAGAGGGGGCTAAAAGTTCCAGTACGCGCTGCAGAGCCTTCAGAAATTTGGAGTGACAATTGGTTACTGCATTTAATTCTATTTTTGTAATCAATTATCTCTCAAAATTTTCACGGAAGCTTTTCAGATAAATTCAAGAATTTCAGTTAGAAAGCAGGATAGTTAAAATATATCAGGACTACTTGAAGTGCTATACTTCCAAATTTCTCTCAGAAGTAAAATTCGGAAGCCACCCTCCATTGGACCAGTAAGTTAGGTGTTCTTGTTTTCTTTTACAAAATTTATTTATTTATTGTACTATATTTTGAAAAATTACAGTAATAGTGTCAATCAAGCCTTGCAGTGTCTCAACACCTTTTGTCTTGCTTTTGGATCTGGCATCCAACTGCGAAAAAAACTCAATATTATTGTTAGTCTTTTCTTCCCAGGTCAGTATGGCTTGAAGAATGGGTTAATCATGGTGAGATCTTTTGCTTTTTAGGTACCCATTTTGCTTTCCAATCTTCCTCTGCTATCTTGTGGCAAGCCATTCTTTCATGCAAAGAAAAGAAGTTACACTATTGGATTGCAAACCCCTTTCACTTGCTGGGAAATTCCAAATTTGCTCCAAAGTGCTCGCTGCCACTCATGTTTACTACTCATCTTGCTGGGCTCCTTAAAAAGCCTCTTATCAAAAGCTGGAGTAGCTCCTCAAGGATTTTCTATGTGCTTCATCGAGGGAGAACAAAGGCTTTTACCAAGTTGCCTAGGAATTTTAAATGCCCCTCGCTAGACTCTAGGAGCCTTGGTCAAATTGATGCTTGCAGGCAGAAGCTGGCTTTGTGTGCCAAATATATCATCTATGCCTTGGAGGGACAAGAAGCCTAGAAAATCCTTATACAACATTGCATTGCTTCTGGTACTTTTTCTGACTGCAGTGTTTCAGGCTTTCACATCATCCTCATCATTAAGGAACTAGTGTGAATTCAAGGCAACTTTGTTGCCAAGAGCATTTGGCGTGTTTGGGAAGCAATCAAGTGATGTATCATTTGGAAAGGGACCAGCTTCAGAACTGGGATCTCCTTCAACAAATATTTCTTATGGTGGTCTCTTGTGATCACTTGCTAAGATTAACCCCCTGCTAGAGTTCCCTCGGTCTGGGCCTTAAGGCTCTACAAATGCGGGGTTTGTAGTTTGTACTATTTCTAATCTTTTCTTCAAAAGTACTAAGACTTGGCTCTCTTAGCTAGATTTCAAAGCCAAATTCAAGTTTGGCATTCAAGATATGGAGTCCTATCAGACTGTCTTTGATTTGATTACCCCTAAAATTGCTCACAAGGTGGAAATCCATGTCAAAGCCATGGTGGAAGGAAGGACTGCAAGTGATTTCTAGATACTCCTTTGAGGAGCTACAATCCCTATAAAGGATATTCATGGCTTTCTCCTCACTTGCCTATGGTTCCCAAGGGCAATGCAAGGTGGAACCTTTAGTCCTCTACCCCCGATGGCAACACAAGTTTCAAACAGTTTGGACTACTTTGGTTGAGCCCAAATTGGTTCATTTTGCCAGGTGTCTTCTCTACCAAGGTCTCTCTAGGAGATCTCAGCTGGCTCATCTGGGAGTACCAACTCTGCATTGTCCCTTCTATGGCTATTTGGAAACATTTAAGCATCTCTTTTGGTTCTATCCTCAGGCGTAGGCTGCTTGCCGTTGGATTCATGATCTCTTTAAGCCACTATACCTGAGCCTTTTTTATGGCATATGATGGGCAATTTGTCCAAGATACCGCTAATAAACCCAGCTATGGTGTGCTTTCAATGTAGAGATACTATTGTCAATTTGGAAAGATAGAAATTTTACTTTCTTTGCTAGCTTGACCATGGATAAGCACTTTTCCATGTATGTTAAAGCTAGTATTTGTTGTAAAGTTATTTTACAGATTTAGGCCCAAGCCAACAAGGTGGCTTTGCAAGTCACTCAGCTAAAGACTTTAATTGAATACTAGACCAACGCCCCCTACATAGTTGCTTGTGTTCCTTCTTACCTTGCCAGCAAGGATGCTTCTCCACACATGGGCATGCCTCTTCACCACGTTGGTGTCTACATGCTCATAGTCATAGTTCTAGACAAGGACATCACGGTTCCAAGGTCTCTTCATGTCCTCAATATTGTGGGTGGACCCCTCCACCACGTGGTCACTCATCTGTCTCTTACCATGGTCTTGCTAGGTGGTTGGACTGTTTGGAAGTTTCCCCGTTCAGTCCTTGCCATCTCACCTATACATACTATTGATCAGCAAGCTGAAGATAAAGACTAGGATGATGCCACCACAAGATGGAAGCCCATTGCTGACAGCCAGGACCTCTTGGATGTGTGGGTTCACCCACTTGATCATAATCTCCTCCTCCTACTAACATAGCCTTGGAAGCTTAGCGGTCTGATTGTTCTTGCCTTTTCGGCTTCAACTTAGACTTTTGAGATGTGATTGTCCACCCAACTTTTATGTGAAGTGTGTAATATATTTTCAATATAGTAATATTAAAGTATAGCACTATTTATCATTAAAACTTTTGAATGTGATTGTTCACCCAACTTTTATGTGAATTGTGTAATATATTTTCGATATATTAATATTAAAGTATAACACTATTCATCATTAAAACTTTTGAGATGTGATTCTCCACCCAACTTTTATGTGAATTGTGTAATATGTTTTGGATATATTAATATTAAAGTATAGCACTATTCATCATTAAAACTTTTGAGATGTGAATCTCCACCCAACTTTTATGTAAATTGTGTAATATATTTTCGATATACTAATATTAAAGTATAGCAGTAGCACTATTCATCATTAAGAAAATACAGTAAGAATCCACTAAGGAAAAGCTAGATTTAATCAAAGATTTAATTCCCATTAAGACAGATAGAGACCAACATCAAATAATCATGTCTGTGTTAGTTTGTCTTTGATTAATGACTACCTCCCATCAGCTATATTTTTTGAACATACTATTTCGATGCTGCTGAATTTCTGTCCCAATCATTTTGGTTTAATATTCTAAGTTCTTAGGTTAGAATTCTATGTTCTCCATGTTTGTCTCTTACTAAACATTGCAGGCTGTTTACGTGTCATGCGTTATGAGCTCTCTCTAACTCTTGCTTAGTATCTATGTGATAACCCCAATTTACAAGCTATTTTCTATGGTTGCTTCTCCCTTTGATGATACTTCATTTCCGATTAAAAATTTCCTTCTCCTTCAAGCAAGCAGTATTAGGGGTCCTAGTTTTGAATTCTATGCTCTTTATAAATTCTCCCATGATGGCCTTCATGTGATCTCCTCCCTTCTGGACAACTTCAGTAGAGATGTTAATGAGGTTTACTTGGATTTAAATGTAGTATTGTTTAGATGTTTTATTATAATTGATTGATTGTGTGTTGTCTAACTGGTCATGTATATCCAAATTCCAATTTTGGTTTTGGATGGTTCCCTCTTTCAACACAAGTTGAGAGTGGAACAGGAGGCTTGCTGTTCATTGGAGTGCTTACTGTTTGACCACGTTTCTGCTTTGTAACCAATTCTTCCACAGCTATCCATGTTAACTGTCCTACCAACAGTCTTTGTCTCTCAGCATAAAGTAAGTTGATCAAACAACCATTCTTAAGATTCAGGCTGTCTTACACTGCAACTGAATATACTGCCTTTTTGTAAAGTTGTACCCGACAAGTAATAAAAGAAGCATTGAATCCGATAGGCCTGGGAGGAACTTGATACAGTATCTGGTCACTTTAACTGATTAGATGCCCTTCATCAGGCTTCTTATGCCTTAATATTTTCTTTGTTTTTTCCGAGTCTGTGGCTTCACAATGCAGGTGACTAGGCACCTCATTGTATTCATGTGAATCTCACTCAGTTATGTGGTTGACGAGCCGAACCATAGTTAAGAGTTATCATATATTACTTTCTTGATTCTTCCCTGCATCCATACACACTGCCAGTGGAAATCAAATCATTCAAACTTTAGGTTGAAACTTTAGCCCTATCAGTAAAGGAAGTGGTTATCAAGCTGAACCGTAGTTAAGATTTATCATAGATTACTTCCTCACCCTCTGCATGAATAGACAGTGCAAGTGGAAGTCAAATCATTCCAAGGCCCAAGCTTTAGGTTGAAGCTTTAGCCCCACCAGTAAAGACTAGAACACAAGGTCTCTTACAGATGAATATGGATCCTTAAAAACAAGGTAAACCAGGGTGTCAGGCAAGATGCCCAATTTCTTTAGTCCTGTGCTTAAATTCAAGCTTGATTAAATACCTTATATGGGCCACTTATATTTTCCCGAGTTAACCCTCCTTCTATAGGTAACTAGACCTTGCTGGGGCTAGCTGCAAGCTTACCTTATTTTATATAAAAAATGAAATAAAAGAATCGCTGAAAGACAGGCATTTATGTGTCTGCATTTGCACATTTATGTTAGCATGTTTCAAAAATTAAAGAACAGTATTCTCATTTTCATCTTCCTATCTTCTTTGGCTTACATGTAAATATTTTCATTTTCTATGAAATTCATTTCCTAGTTGCTGCATATAAAATTTCATTTCCAAGTTGCTGTATATAAAATTTCAGACAAGGTACACACTTAATATTATTGTGAAAGCATAACAGTTATTGAGCACTACAATATGCACCGCTTACACTGCTAAGTGTTTGTGGATGTACAGGTAGTTCCTTTGCCTATCTAAGAGTGGAACTGGGTGATTTTGTGGCTTATATTGCTGCAGGCAATATCCTATTTGAATGTGTCATTGGTGGAGCAGCTGTTGCCAGAGCATGGACGTCCTACTTTACCTCACTTTTGAATCATGACTACAATGATTTTCGCATCCACACAAATCTGCCGACAAATTACAATCAGCTAGATCCAATTGCAATTGGAGTCCTCCTGATGGTGGGGCTTATAGCAATGAAGAGTACTAAAGCCACTTCTAGACTGAATGCTGTCTCAACAATTTTACACATAGTCCTCATCATATTTGTTATAGTTGCAGGCCTAATGAAAGCTAAACCCTCAAATTACACACCATTTGCCCCCTTTGGAGCTAAGGGCATTTTCAGGGCCTCCTCTGTTGTCTTCTTTGCATATTTAGGATTCGATGCAGTAGCAACGATGGCTGAAGAAACCAAGAATCCTGCAAAAGACATTCCTCTGGGACTGGTAGGATCTACGGTAATCATCTTAGTAGCGTACTGTCTCATGGCTGTCACTCTGTGTCTGATGCAGAGTTATGCTGATATTGATAAAGATGCAGGATATAGTGTCGCTTTTAAAAAGGTTGGAATGAATTGGGCCAAGTATATAGTAGACCTAGGAGCCTTGATAGGAATGACTACAGCATTACTCGGAGGAGCTGTCAGTCAAGCCAGGTATTTAACCCACATAGCTAGAACACACATGTTGCCTCCCTGGTTTGCATTGGTCCATGAAAAAACAGGAACCCCAGTAAATGCAACACTGACTATGGTTTTAACGACAGCAATAATAGCATTTTTCACAGAACTGGATGTTCTTGCCAAATTGGTTTCCATTAGCACTTTGTTCATATTCACACTAGTAGCCATAGCTTTGTTGGTTAGAAGATACTATGTAACTGGTGAAACCAACAAGCACAATCAGATTCTGTTAATCATGTTCTTGTTGCTAATTCTATCATCTTCTTCAGCCACAACTATAAATTGGGCTAGAAGCAGTGGCTGGATTTGTTATGCAATAACAGTCCCCATATGGATCCTATCAACATGCGGATTATGGATGTTTGTTCCACAAGCAAGGAAACCAAAGCTTTGGGGTGTGCCATTGGTGCCATGGTTACCATCTCTATCTATTGCCATCAATATTTTTCTTCTGGGTTCTCTAGATTATCAATCCTTCGTTCGTTTTGTAATTTGGACTGTCGCATTGATAGTGTATTACTTACTTTTTGGACTCCATGCATCCTATGATACTGCAAAAGCTGAGAAAAGTGTCAAGATTGGGGTCACTGAGGATGAAGAAGATGGAAAAGAACTAGAAGCCTTTATTACCACATCATCTTAGCTTTATGTAGTCATTAGGTTCTTCAGGGATAGTTTCAAAGTTCCAGATCATCAACTAATTGAATCAAGTGGATTGAACTAATTTTTCAATAAATTTAGATTTGTGAATGTTTATGATATTTCTTTCCATGCTCAATTGAACACCCAGTATATTGCTCAATGCTTATATTTGAGTATATATGCAAACATAACTTTTCACTTGATAATGAATATACTGTGTGTGATTTTCCAAGATGGTTTCTTCTTTATATTTGCGACTCTTATCAACATCTTTGTTGCATTAATGCTCGAGAGAAAAACTGTGGATGAAATGGTGGGCAATGATAACTTTAGGAAACCCTCCCAAAAAAAATATAAAACCTTGATCAATCATCTTTCCTTTTTCTTTTGAAAAATATTAATTTTATTAGCAAAAATCTTGACCAATCTCAGATGAAAAATATGTAAATGCATCAATTACCATGGTGAATCCTTTCTTTTTTAGAAAACTAAATTTCTATGGAGAAGTAAAGTCTTAATGGTGGCTCTCATTGACTAGTTTAAGGTGTAGTGCTCGTGTCTATAATTTCTTAATTCCTTACTATTTTAAATCAAACAATGAATATTTTAAATTGGCCTTAAATTATTTTTCAGCATCAGATTTATCTATAATCTAACAATTTAGGTTTTATTATAGGCTTCACAAAATTTAATCTTAATTGCTAGATTATAAATGTTCAATGACCCAAATACAATTTTAGGCTTAATTGGCATAAGAGCTCTTTGAGTACATTTTAACCCATGGAATACAACCCTAACCATTAGATTTTAAATAAATGAATGTTGGTGATTAAAAATTGGTGATATGACCTAAAGTAATCAATAATTATATAATATTATTGGTGAATTAATTTCATTTTCTACTATAACTTATAAAATTTAGTTGAATCTAATTAATTAATATTGAATATTGTGGTAAATTTTTGGGTTGAAAATTTTAATAAAACAAATGTTCTAACAATTTAACTAGGACTAAAATAAAATTTTATAAAATGTGGACTAAAATAAAATCTTGTAAAAATGTGGCGTTCAGGTCACCTCACAACTTGTACTATTACCCAAATTTTGAATCCTCAATTTCAACTATTAGCCAATTGGTGAATCTCTTGCCTTAGTTAAATGATAAAAGATGCTTGCAAGGGCGAAGAAAAAAATGGTTAGTATTGCAAAAGATGGAAAAAATATATATGATTAAAAATATATAGTAGTAATAAATCTAATAAAGAAGTGCCACCATTTTTTTTGTGTGTGTTAACCATCCAACATCTTGATGTAATTTGGATTAACTTGGGAGCTCTAATGTTGAAACTTTAGTCACACTTGATATTTTTGAATGTTCTATGGACCTAATATAGACTTAATACATTAATTGTTAATTATTACAATTGTTTTGCGGCTACTCACCGATATTGCATGGTGTGTTGGTTTAATGGTGGCATTGTTGTTCTTTCCACCAAGGTTCAAACTCTGCTTAGGTGGTATTGTTGAATGGTTGTATTCTGATTCATAGCTCTAGTCAAAAGTGTTTATCCCTTGAATAAAAAACAATTGTTGTGTACTTAAAATTTATAAAGTAATTGGTTTGTTTTTGATGAATATGCATATATCTATATTAAAATATAAGATAGAAATACATATTCACAAAAAAAGATGGGTGGTAAAAAGGCACACCACGAGAGTTACATGGGCAAAGCCCAGAAGTCCAAAGTCACATGGGTTGAGCCCAAAAAACCAAAAATATTACATTTACACAAAGAAAAAAAAGGCCATCAGACAACCATAGTCGTGCTAATAGAGGGTGGAGGGTCCTTGTCATCTGGTTTCTTTCCCCATACATCAATAGAGTTTGAAGTGACGTTAGGGGGAGCCCAACCATCATCATCTTTTTCTTTTTCTTTATCCTCACAGTGAGGTGAGATTGCTAAGTTCGAACACGAGAGCCATTTCGTAGTATCCAACCAACTAGAATCGCCACCACAGGCATTATCAATGGGCCACCCAGAAGTGTCCCTACCACTCCCCGCCACCCCTCTAGAAGGCCACCCTAGGTTAGCCCGTGGAGGAGGAGAAGGCAACTGCAAAGGAGGGCAAGAGCCACAATGAGGAGCTAGAGCCATTTTGTAGTATCTGACCAACCAGAATTGCCACCAGGAGCATTACCAATGGGCCACCTAGAAGTGTCCCCACTGCCCCCAGCCATCCCTCCAGAAGGCCACCCTAGGTCAGCCCATGGAGGAGGAGAAGGCGATTGCCAAGGAGGGCGAGAGCCATGACAAGGAGGAGCTTGAGAGCGGGGGCGAGCAGAGCCACTCCACCACTGGCCCCGTGGGGGTGACCGGTCGTAGGAAGAGGTGGGCGAAGAAGGCACGCAAGCCACTGCAAGGGGCATTGCCCCAGTGGTCTAGAAGCACCTAGAGGTGAGATACTTCAAGCTCAACTTTATTTGCTTGCACTTGAATTTGCAAAAGAACATTAGAGAAAATAATCACTTTAGAATATAAAGAAACAAATTTATGACTCTGGCTGTGAGAAAATATGCAGACATTTCTATCTTTCCAAATACTACAAGGGATTTTCACCTTGAAAGTGTGTCGAATTTGGGTATACTTTGTGGGAAGCCTGGGAGAGTCACCCAACAAAATCATGTGCCAAGAGAAAGGCTCTAGCCTAAATAACTGAAAGAAGTCATGAATCCAATTCCACAACTGTTGAGCTTTGGTACAAAACCAGAAAAGGTACTTAAATGACTCAGCCTGCCCACAGAACAAGCAACAAGGGTCTTGGACCCCCAAGTGAGCAAGTCGAGACCCCATTGGTAAGCCTTGGAAAATAATACACCAAAAAAAGTGGGCGAGTTTTGGCTCAACACTTGTAGACCACGTGGTAGAAAATCTTTTACGCTGAACATACATTGAAGATTGGAGGTGCCATCTCTGGTTCAAATTGTCAATCATAGAAAAATGGGGCAAAAGCCATTAATAACCAAGCCAAGGCTTGTAGTTCCTGAAAGGGGTGTTTGGGTACCACTTCCAGTCCTTCCACCAAGGCTTGGTGGCACAAATACCCACCTTATGAAGCATATCACCAGAATGACATTCACCAGACCATCATAGGTTTCACGGTCATGGTTTTGAAGACCATATTGAGTAGTCAAAGCCTCCCATGGTATAATATGCATTGTGGGTCTATGAAACAAGTGTTGCAAGGTATGGATACCCTTCTCGTGAAATCTGAGGGCCTTGGGCCATGGAAGCTTGGCTAAAGGCTGACTAACATTGGAAAAAAGAGGTGACCACCACACATTTTGATGATTGAGCGAAAGCCCATCATGAAAACTAGAGCTAGACCAACGGAGCTAGGGCTTAACAGCCTCCTAGGCTCTCCAAATTCTCTTGGCCACGATAGTTCCCATAATATGGACTAGTTCCCTCATAACCAGAAGGGTTTGAAAGCCAATTCCCTTCCAAGAAGGTTTGTGCATAGGAAATTTGGACTGAATACAATGCCTAAGAAGGATTTTCTAGGCCTCATCGCTTATAAGCGCTCTAATAATCCAATTGACACAAAGAGCAATCCCTTGTCATTGAATGGAGAGCAAGCCAATCCCACCAAAGTCTTTGTGTAGGCAACAAAACTCCCAGGAAACACGATGAAACCCTCAGCGAGTCTTAGATGAGGCCCAAAGAAAGTCATGCAACAATTTTTCAAGTTTAGCATATGAGGCATTTGAAGGGGCCCAACATGAAGAGTAATAAACATGTGTCGCTACCAACACCTTAGAGCAAATATGGAATTTTCTAGCCAAAGAGAGTGGCTTGGTAATCCAGAAAGAAAGTTTCTGCTCTATCCGAGAAAGAACCACTTGCCAGAGATTAGCGGGAGAAGCTTGAAAGGCGAAAGGAATGCCCATAAATTGAAATATTTCGCTAGGAGCAATCCACTTCCAGCCATAATGCTGAATCTAGTGAGGACTAGGCAGGATAGACTGTTTATAGCATAGGGTTTTGTGTCATTGAATGGCCGAACCAAAGGCCAGGAAAAATGTCTCAAGGAAGTCTAGAGCAGCTTTGACATTATTTTCCTCTTCCAAAAGAGTGAGAAAAGAATCATTAACGAAGTGACCATTGACCTGTTGGGCTGGGGAATTAGGTAAAGAAATGCCATGAACCCACCTCTGAGAAACAACATGAGCCAACAAATATCCAAACCCCTCAACAACAAGCACACAAAGTGAGGGGTCGAGTGGGCACCCCTGGTGAATGGAATGGAGCAGACCGAAAGAAGGGGACTGACATCCATTAATGGTGATGCAAGCAGAGGCATAAGAAAAATAAAATTGCACATCCTCTATGAAATGAGGGTCAAACCCTAAGGCATAAATGGCTAGAATAAAAGACCATTCAATGTGGCCATAGGCTTTGGTCAAATCAATTTTAATAAAGATAGCTTTTTGATTGGAGCGTTTTTCCCATTCCATACCTTCCCAGACAACAATAATGTTGTCTAAATGAACCTAAACTTAATGAATCCAATTTACTCCGGGCATACAATTTGAGGCAAAAGATGGCAGATTTTCAAGGGAAGGTCTTTGACAATAATTTTATAAGAGGCATTGAGGAGCATGATGGGCTGCTAGTTATAGATATCCTCGAGATCACCAGACTTAGGTATGAATTTAATATTTCCCTTATTAATAAGATTTCCTAAAGTTTTAGAATGAAAAGCTTCAAGATAAACCTTATGCAGATCTTTCCCAACACAATCCCAAAGGGCTTTATAAAGTTCACACAGGAAACCATCAATCCTCAGAGCTTTATCATCAGCCATAATGCTAATTGCTTCTTTAAGATCTTCAATTGTGAGCAATTGCTCACATAAGGCTTTTTGGGCTGGGGAGAGTCTATTTGGCACAATAGCAAGGCAACCCTGAAGCACTTGATGTTGCTCCAAAGTGTAATCTTTAGCTGTGAACACTTGCTCATAGTGCCTAACAAAGTCTTGGAGAATGTTAGGCAATTCAGAAAGCAAAACATTGCCTTCTTTGATCCGTTTGATGTCAGGAGATGATTTCCTAGCTTGAAGGGCCAGGAAAAATTCTTTCGAGGCATGATCTCCGATTTTAAGCCAGTGCATCTTGGCCTTAATTTGCGCTCCTCTGGCAACATAATTATCAACAACTTGTTTATTATGCCTTAGCTCCACCACACTGACTTGCAAGGAAGGGGAGATAGGGTTAGCCGCCAAGGGCTTAGTGGTAGCACGGAGGTTAGGCGTGGTCACTTCATAGGGTTGTCTACAAAAGATGGCCAGTTGGTGTCCATAAATTTGGAGAAACCTAGCAGTGTGAGTGATGACATCATTCCACCAAACAATCTAGCTAGTATTGTGAGGTGGCATGCATTCCAAATTCCAAATAGTATGAATGTGGGCCAGTGTGGGTTGATGAATTAGTAAGGAGGTATTTAAAAAAGTTGGGTCTTGTTGGCACGAGGCTGCTTTAATTCTTATTCAATGCAGAATGAAATGGGATAGTGGTCTGACAACGTCACATCCACTAACAACCTTATCAGAAGTGGCAAAAAGCTGGAAAAAGAGATAAAAGATTGAGCCAAGATCATAGCATGATCAAGGCGTTTAAATATCCTGTCAGACCCAGCTCGATAATTGTACCATGTGTGCTAGAGAGAATGAGAGTGGCAATGACCAATATTAGGGTCGAAAAGACCCAATTTAATACGCATGTAGTACCATGCCTCTCTTTCACTAACTGCCCATCGAAATGGAAGAGTACCATTCTTGTCGTACGCCACCTTAACCATGTTGAAGTCCCCACACAATAGCCAAGTGGCAACTGACAGTGAATCAACAATCCAACGCCAGAGAAGAGATCTTTCAACAACATCATTCGAGGCATAAACATTAATAGTCTCAAATGAATGATTATCAATGTTAAGAAGAATCCACATGAGTTGATGTGTGGGGTCAGACCCATGATCAACCACATAAGCGTGCCACCGTGGGGACAAAAGAGTGGTTGCTTCGCCACATGTAGCCTCATGAGCAGTACAATACATCTTACTAGCTGGCCAAATAGAACAATTGGTTTGTTTTAATTTATGACATGGTTGTATCTATACATGCATGTTACATTTTTGGACTAAACAAGTGCTAATAATCTTGTGTTGACTTCTGCATGAGAAATTGTAATGGTTTCATAGGTGTTAAAGGTGCAACAAAAGTGGACCTAGCAACTTATCCTAAGATGAGTCTCCAAGCCTTTCAACCTTGCCTGAACATCGAGTCACACTATATGGATTTCCCAACTATGAATTTCTCTATTGATTGCAAGTTGTGTCTTTGACTTGTAGTTGGTCACTTAACTCTAGAGGGATGATCAATTAAACCTCTCACCTCCATAGAAACATCCTACAAGAGTTGTCAGTAATTGGCCTATGAAATCCCAATTCTATTGATCGAGTATCAACAACCTTGTTCTAGAGATTGACAACTTATCTTTACTAGCGAATATGATATAAAAATAATTGACTATGCTAATGAATAGTATTGGCAATTAAGAATATTATATATATATATATATATATATGAAATCACTTTAAAATAAAATAAACTAAAATCAAAATAAAAAATAAATTAAAAAGAAGAGAAAAAAAGAAGTAAAATAAAGCAAAATTAGCTAGGTTGTGGCATTTTCCACTAGTGACCCAACAAGGATGAGGGTGCCACTAATGGGGCTACTCCTCCCTTCTATGGTGGGGGAGACGGTTAATGTAAATAGTGTCTTTATCCATCTACATAGAATATCACCTTTCTAGGATTGACTTATTCACACCTAGCTTAAGTTTACTTAGGCTATTTCATACTTTTGTCTCACTTTATATGGTTGAGACATGTGTCCTTGTCACATGAGACACCTATTGACACATTCTCACACACTTGTCATGTAAGTTAACAAGTGTTCCATCTTTGGAGGGGTAGTAAGTTGTTTTGTCCTATCTTCCTACATCATGCACCTCGCCTATATATGCAAGACTTCCTTGTTGTATATTTACACTCTTCATATTATATTGATAGACATAACACTGTGTTCATTATTTCACTTGTGGAAGGTTATCAATTTAAGCCCTTCGATCATGGCATTCTCCAACATGGTATCAAGCCATGAGAGCACATTCCTTCTTGCATCAAGGTGACATAGCCCTATCAAAAGAGTAGTTTGGAGTCAAACAGATGCTGCCATTGCATTCAGAATGCTCAAGAAATGAAAAAATACTTTTCCTTTCATCACCTTTGATAATTTTGATTTTTTAAAAAATTTTTGGGCTTATGTGCCTATTTTATGAAAGGTGAAAAAGAGGGCCAATCTCTGTAATTTTAGGTCAACATTTGCTCTTTTGCGAGGTTTTGGCCATTTGGCCTATTCGCAAGCATATTTGGCCTATCCAACCCGGTTTGGAGGTTTCACAAGTTCAAAATTTGCAACAAATGTATGGCCTGATCCGCCTCTTTGTAAATTTGTGGCCACATCGCCTATTTGCAAGAGATCTTAATTTGTTGATTGCAAGTTTGCAGGGTTCTATTGCGCAGCGTTTCGGCCTATTTGCCCTATTAGAAGGATTCTACATCTGTCTGGTCTATGGCAATTTTTAGTGGATATCTGGTGTATGCTAGGTTTTCTGTGCAATTGGTCTCTACATTCTATCAAGATAGAGGTTGACTTGCAGATCTCGCACCTTACACTCCTCAGACTCCAACGGTCTCTACATGCTTTCAATCGGTCTCCATCCCTTTCATATTGGCCTTCCTTAACAGTTTCCAGTGTAATTGAGGAAACGAGAGAAGGCTCCATGCCCAGCACATAAAAAGGCACCCTATTCATAGTCAAGGTGCTATTTTGGCGACCTCAACATCAAGCACCTAAAGATCTGCGGGACTCTCCTTCTAGCTCCCCCGCAGTCTGCACATTAACATGGCCTGTTTTTCTGCAAAAGAAAAAACCGCTGCCGTGTCCATTAACTCCCATTAAGAGCTCCAAAAGGTGTGTTGCAGATACAAAGTGGCTTCTCCATCGACCTTTGCCACTATGGGATCAATTTACGACCTACAGTATAAATTTTTTAGCACCTTCACAAATTTCATGTTTGCTGGCCACCACGCCGTCCTCTCCAGGAGTTTGGTCAACATCTACAATAGGAGATGGTGCATGGAAGCTTTTTTGATGAGGGTTCTACTGATCAAGCTCCACGCAGTCTCGACAAACCTTCTTCTGTCTAATAGTTGTGATAGTAGTTGTTTATATAATGTTCAATAGTTGTGACATGACTACCTTAACTTAAACAAAATGTATTCCTTTGATCTAAAAAGCAACCAATCAGGTAATGCCAAATCAGTGCTCAAGTACCTAGGACGTGAATGCACAAGTATTGGTAACAGGTTTGTTTTGGGCCTTTTTGGACACCTTGACAAAAAACATGCTGATGTGGCATCATGTTTGATGATGTGGCCTTGAAACGAAAGTTATAAGCAAGGGACTTGTCAAGTAAGCTGCTGTAAAAAAATTGGAGTGATTTGAAATTTTCAAGTATAATTTTGAGAAGCACAAAGTTAGGGTGCACAACTATTGGGTCCTCTCCTATAGTTTCCCTCCATCACGCCCATGCCCCCGTTGTATTTGGTCCTTGACTTGGGCTCTTGTCATTGAGTCCACAATATCATCATTCGGTTTGTTATCCACGCCACTCCTTGGGTGACACCACATATCTCTCTGACCCGGTCAACAGGTCAACGTCCAATGACAACCGTGCCTCAAAGACTATATTTGTTATAAACAGCTAAAACTAGCATTTAATGTGCACTTTATTGTAACGAATTTTATCCTAACAACTAGTAGTTTAGCTAAACCATTAAGTTCTTGTAAGAGGGGCGGGGGAAGGAGGGGGTGTGCTTTTTTTTCGTTTTGTGATAACTAGCAATTAGAGCATCCAAATTTCAAGTGTGAATAGAGGATGAAAAGCTCTTTCTCTTTTGCACACTTTAACATTGAGATGTTTTAGATTCAATGTCGATTTTAATGTTTTTTTGTCTTTGAAGTCATTATTGTAAGCAAATTTTGATGGAGCATAACTTTCATCTTGCTTATTGAAATTTTGCATAACTTACTCCTAAGGTGCATTTAAGGGGTGTTCGTGTAAATAGTGTTTATCAATCTAGATAGTATCTTATCTTTCTAGGATTGACCTATTCACACCTACTTTAAGTTTACTTAGACTATTTTATATTTTTGTCTCACTTCATATGGTTGAGACATGTGTCTTTGTTACTCGAGACACCTATTAACACTTGCTCATACACTTGTCATGTGAGTTAACAAGTGTTCCATGCTTGGAAGGGTAATTAGTTGTTTTGTCCTACCTTCCTACCTCATCCACCTTGCCTATATATGCAAGGCTTCCTCATTGTATATTTACACTCTTCATACTATATTGATAGACATACTATTGTGTCCATCGTTTCACTTGTGGAAGGTTATCAATTCAAGCTCTCTGATATTGGCATTCTCCAATAGAGACAACTTAAACTAAATGGGCATGGTGTGGGTATGCAAAAGGAGGTGTCCATTCTAGTAAAAGGCACGGTGATCCTTTGTTTATCAAAAAAATTATAATTCATGAAAAATTTGGCATGCAAGGTAGTCTAAACCCCCACTCCATAAATTTATGTTTTGAGTAGAGAATTGAGGGAAGAACAATAAAGAACATGTAGACTTTCAACAAGATAAAAAGAGTGTTTGGAGGTTGGGTGTGATGGTAGGAATAGTTTGTAGGTTTAACTCACCCCTAAATTGGTGATTTGAGGATATTTTCTCCCAATGTTTATCTCATTAGGTTTTTTTTTGTACAATAAATAATCTAAGGATAGAGGATTCTAGTTCAAGTAACAACATTTTCTCTATCTATTTGCAATGTCTGTTAAAGTTAGATTTCTCCTTGTTTAATATATGCATGTGCAAAAATAATACTCACTTACTCAGTGATGAGATATAAACATTAACCTTATTATTGAGATAAAAGAGCCCTTTCTTGACCATCCATAACCTTTGTCATGGGTCAATGTAGGATCATGGGGGTCCAAACTAGGCCCTTAAGTGGCAATAAAAATTCAGAAAAATAGTTAGGTAACTTGACATAAAAATTTGAATAGGCTATTAACATAATTTGAAAAATGTGTAAAAACAAAATTTGTAGCAAATTGAATGTAGTTTTTGAGATACTAGCCCTTTTTGGAAAAAATAAATCTATTTGGTGAAAATTTAAAATTTCAATGCAGTAGTACTAAATTTTTAAGGAAAAAATAAAAAGTAGGTGTATGATAATATATATATATATAATATTTCAATATAAGTAGAGGAAACATGTTCAAATGTGTTGCATTTTTTTTGTAATTTTTTGGCAAGTAAATAATTAGTTATGAATCTTTTATTATAACTTTTTAAAAATATTAAAACTTGTTTGTTTGACCAACATAACTTTGTCAAAAATTTATGAAATTCAATTTTTTAATCCTATAGTATGGGAAGCATAGAATGTGTCACATCTTTTGAATTCGACAAATGTAAAGTAATTTGAGAATTATAGATGTTTTTCAATCAACATATCAATCAGGACTTTAGTAATAATGCATGTAGAAAATCAATAATAATTATTTATTAAATTTAAAATGAGGCATATCTTATTTTGGTGGAAAGCTGAAAATTTGCTCAATAAACCCTTTCGTTTCATCAAATTCGGATTAAAAAAGTCGCCAGCCATAAGGGAAAACTTTGGAAAATTGAGGAGAATATCTAAACATGTTTTTGTAGTTGAATTTCTAGATATGACAACACCAAGCCAAATCCCAAGGCAACCTTAAGGGAAATCCAAAGTCTTAATTTTTTTAGAAAAAATGGATATCCATTTCAAGCAGGCACCCATTTAGAACAAATATATGTTTGTAGTTTGGATATGTATTGTATTTAAAATATTTTACATTATTAATATATAATAAATAAATATATTATATATTAATAATACATAATACATATATTATATTATATTACATTATATATTAATATTATATTATATTGTATATTATATGTTATCTATGATATATATATATATATATATATATATATATATATATATATATATATATATATATATATATGATTGGTAAGTGGTGCCAAAGGGGGAAACTCTCATATAATAAATTTGAACCCAAAAAATTGTAAAATGCAAGCCCTTTCCATAAGGGGTGCCATACAATAACATCAAAAGGTTGTGTTATTCAACTACCCTACTTGACTAACAAATAGAGTGACCACACATGACCTTGAAAAGCCACGGAGGCCCAAAAATGGGTGTGCATCTTAATAGTTAATTTTAGATTTTCTCCCCAAACCTTGTTGATTTTAATGTCATTGGATGCTTGACCCTTGAGGGGGGAGATTTCTTCCTCTTGAATTTTTCCCATTCTTGCATAGACTTGCACGAAATATTATGCTTAGTGTCATTTTCCCACATCGTCGCCCCTTCAAATATTAAATTTGTTGAAATCACAAGAGAATTAGGAGACTGTGAAGCTAATTTCTCTGGTGGAGTTGGTTCTAGTATCATAGTTGGAGTTGGAGAGGCACCAACAACCCCAGGGCCATAACTAGCGTGCACCTATGATTTGGAGCTTGTAGAGCCAAAGAGGGAGGGGAACATGGATTAGGACATGCACTTCCTATTGAGACTTTGGAGACGACAAAATATCCTTCTCAAAGGGATCAATAACATAGTGGCTGGACTCAGGCCCACCCCATCAAGAGGGCTGATGAGTGGCACCTTCACCTCATAAATTAGTTTGCTTCTTATTGCACTAGGAGGCTCCATGAGCTATTAAGAAACACTTTCTACATCTAAATGCAATATTTTCATAATCTATAAGTTGACTCCAGTGTTGGTTTTTGAATTTCAATGAGCTTTCGCCAACACGTAGTGTCCCTCCAGTTTAGACATACTATTAGTTTTGATTCTACTTGTTAGATTACTTTGATACTATGTTGATTCTTTTCAGAGGAGATTCTAGATACTATGTTGTTTTGGTTTTTCAGATGATACATTGACATCCTGGTTATTTGATTATGTTGGTTCGATGATACTGTGATAGTTTCATTCATGATATAGCTTATTGGTTATGATTATTGCTTATGTTATCATGTTGATATGATTGATTTTGCTCGTCTGTGTCGGTGGATAAGACAGTGTAGCATTACCCATTCGTGAGTACCCTGCTACGCTGCAATTCTTATTCACGGTGTGTTTTCTAACATGAAATTATATATATATACATGTTTTTAACCTTGATGTTTTCCTGCAGACACAGGTACCGGGTAACAGCTCCACCTGCTTGTCAGGTCTGAGTGTACCCTAATCCATTATAATTATGTTGTCGGAGGTATTGACAGGTCCATTTTAACCATCGTTCGTTTTCGAACGAGTATCTCTGTGTTTCCCCGTGTAGCCCTATTTGTCTTGTCATGTTCAAATGTATAATGTTTTGTGTTTGCGTAGTTAATATCAATTTTATTAAATGTTTATTTATGTTTATGTCAACGTTTGTGAATTAATTTATTAAGTTAAATTTAAATATGTTGTTGAATTTATCAGTGAAAGTTAATTCCTTTCCATGCTTTTTATTAAAATAATATTATTGCTATTTTAATGGTGCAAATTGAATTGTGTTAAATAGATGTTTTTAAAACAAGATATTTTGGATGAGATAAGAATCTCTGATTATCAGTTAAAGGTCTGTTATGATATTTTAGAAGAATTAGTTGAACTGAATGAGTTATTTACAATGCAAATTGATTTGCCAGTTAAGTTTGGTGATTGAAAGTGGAATTGCATGAATTTATATTTTTGGAGATTTTGGAGATTGTGCACACATTCACGGGAAGAATTTTACGGCAGCAGTTTTTAGCAAATTTTCAGCATAGAAATTGTTTCAGAAGAGTTTTCTTTAGGATCTTACTTTGAAGCGTAATTCGGAAGCTGGAATCATTGCAAATTTCTTCATTGGAATCTGGTGATTTGATTTTGGGATTGACAAAAGTTTTCAAAGGATCATATTTCAGCCAGTTTTGATTTGTAAACGTTATGTCGTATTGTGAATTGTAAACCCCGTATACGTGATGTTCTATTTGATTTGTTTGTGGACCTGTCAGTATCTCCTAGCACGGAGGGAGTGGGCCTTTGGGTTCCACGTGGTCGAGAGGTAACCGTGCTACACCTATCTTATAATTTTCTTGCAGATGATCCTAAGCTTGCAGCAGTTTCCAGTTACTACTATGTTCGTGACTGTTGATGCGGAGCTTGTTCGTGGTTAATGTATCAGATGTCAGATGAACACTTAATGTTTTGTAAATCATCTCTTGTGTAAGAGTGTACAGATTGTACCACCTTTGTTATATGGAGATTCTTTGAAATATCGCTTTATGTAAATGGACATTTGGAATATATAAGTGTATGTAATTTTATAAATAGGATCTTACTTGAAATCAAATTTATACTTTTGATTGATGATCAATGTGATTAGTTTACTTATTAAAATTATGTAACAACGTCTTAGATACTTTATAACATATGTATAAAAAAAAAAATATTCTGTTAACCTTGTACTTGCTCTTTGTTATATTGTAACTAAGTGGCTTACAAACACTTTGGATAAATCACATTCCACACATAAACAAGCACAAGTAGAATTTTCATAATTGATAGTTTCTTTTGATATGTTGTGATACTTACCAAGACCATTTGCAATTGCAACCAGGTACTCAATTTCCCAAAATTGTAGAGGGAGGTAGGGTATTCTTACCTAGAGAAAGGCTGAGGAGAATGTCTTAGTTCATGGATCGAAGGAGGGGAACCAAGGCTTAATGCACAAAACTTTGCCCTGAAAGAACCAAGGGCTTGTATTGAGGATAAGGTCCCTATCTATCAGAAATTTGAATTCCAAAATAAAAAAACCTTTTGCACAAGGGTAGATGTTGATTTCCTCCTCCATGTACTCTTTCCAATTTTTTATTATCCATGAGTGGAGGTCACATAGCCTTAGCTAGACCCTCATGAATTTGTATATTAGGGTGTGGTCCTTCAAATACTCTTCTCTTTTGTAAGTGATACTATCCAATAAAATTTCTGGGGTCGTATCTAAGTGACAAATGAAGAAAGGGTATTTCAAAGTATCGAAAGGGCATGAAGGAAAGGAGACATGGAGAGAGGCCATCGACAATGAGTTTGAACCAAATGATAGCCTACCCCCCATCATATTAGGGGCATCTCAACCTAAGGTAGCTTTAAAACTAGTAGTGATTTCACCACCAAAGACATAGGTTTATTTGTAGAATAGGCTTCACTACCCCGTGTAATAGCCTGCACATCTCACCAAGCCCAAGTTGTGTCCTTGGTAGGGAATAAACAGGAGGAGAGATTAGTCGTCATTGTGCCACCAGGGGCATATTCACCATTGTTCATCAAGGAGGAGGGCACAAATTTATTTGAAGCAGAGCGAAAATTATAAATTTCTAAGGACAATATTTTAATTTTTATATTAAATAATATGCTATATATATTATATATTTATATATTACATTATAATATATAAAGTGAGAGAGAGAGTTATCTAGGTAGGGTGGGAGGGATAAAGTGAGGGAGAGACTTGAGAAAGAGAGAGTTATCTAGGTAAGGTGGGAGGGAGTTAGGGATAGTTACCTACGTATGGTGGGAGTGATAGAAAAATGAAGACTTAAGAGAGAGATTGAGAGGAATAAGAGGGGGAGTGATCCGAGAGAGAGGGAGTGAGAGAGAGAGTTATCTAAGTAGGGTGGGAGGAAGAGACCTAAGAGAGAGATAGGGAGAGAGTAAGTTATCTAGGTAAGGTGGGAGAGAGAGACTTGAGGGAGAGGGGGAATGGAGAGGGATAGAGGGAGGGACAAACCTGGGAGAGAGAGGGAGGGAGAGCTATAGGGTGAAAGGAGAGAGACAGGAGAGAGAGAGGGAGGAGGAGGAGAGCTTGCCTAGGCAGGCGGGAGAGAGAGAGAGAGAGAGAGAGAGAGAGAGAGAGAGAGAGAGAGAGAGAGAGAGAGAGAGAGAGAGAGAGAGAGAGAGAGAGAGAGAGAGAGAGAGAGAGCTATCCAGGGTGGTCTCAGGAGATCCTGAGAGAGAGCACATCTAGGTAGGGTGGGAGGGAGAGACTTGAGAGAGAGGGGAAGTGGGAGAAATTGAGAGATGTAGAGACTTGAGAGAGAGGGAGATATCTAGGTAGGTAAAGAGGGAGAGACCTAAGAGAGAGGGGGTTATAGGGATAAAGGGAGGGAGAGACCTGAGAAAAAGAGATGGAGTTATCTAGGTAGGGTGGGAGGGAGATACCTAAGAGAGAGAGTTATTTAGGTAGGGTGGGAGAGAGAGAGAGAGAGTTATCTAGGCAGGGTTCTCGAGGGAGATTCTTGAGAGAGAAAGGGGGAGAGAGAAAGTTATCTAGGTAGGGTGGGAGGGAGAGACTTGAGAGAGAGGGGAAGTGGGAGAAATTGAGAGATGTAGAGACTTGAGAGAGAGGGAGATATCTAGGTAGGTAAAGAGGGAGAGACCTAAGAGAGAGAGGGGGTTGTAGGGATAAAGGGAGGGAGAGACCTGAGAAAAAGAGAGGGAGTTATCTAGGTAGGGTGGGGGGGAGATACCTAAGAGAGAGTTATTTAGGTAGGGTGAGAGAGAGAGAGAGAGATAATTGAGAGAGATGAGGGGTGGGAGAGATAGAGTGAGGGAGACTTGAGAGAGAGGGGGGAGGAAGGGAGGGACAAAGAAAGATAAAGGGAGGGAAAAAGGGAGAGAGAATTATCTAGGTAGGGTGGGAGGGAGACTTAAGAGAGAGAGTTTTTTTAGGTAGGGTGGGAGTGAGAGACCTTAGAGAGAGAGGGGGGAAAGACTTCCATTTGTTTCGAACTTCACTAGCCCTTGTGAGTAATGTATTTTATGGACATGAATATGAATTGTACCTTGATAGTTCCAACATCCTTGATGGTCTTGATGAGAGTGATCTGATCTGCTATCTGTTGAGCACCCACTATGGAAAATCACCACATCCACCTTCTTGACTGCCTCTACAAGGCTTGCATAATCATCTATGGATCCCTGCATTTGGGTATTGGAAAAACAACATTGTTAGTAAGAAAAACATTTTGGGTTGTTGAATGGTGATAGAAAAAACATTGTATGAGTAACTTACATAGAGCAGAGTTTCTCCTTTGGATGTGAAGGACTGTAGCAACTGGGCCTTGTAACAAAAATTTCAAAAAATGGAAAATTTTCAAAATGGGATCTCGATTTGAAAATTTTCCATTTTTGAAATTTTCGTTTTGGAAAATTTTCAAACAGATCTCGCTTTTAAAATTTCCAAAAACAGAAATTTCCCGTTTTTGGCAATTTTGAAAACGAGATCCCATTTTAAATAACGAGATCTCATTTTGTAGAACCAAAACAAGATCTCGCTTTACAAAATGGGATCTCGTTTCCAAAAAATTGAAATTGGATTTGTTTCTGTGGTCGCTCTGGATTTTTGGTTTGGGAAAGCATTGGGAATTTGAACCTAGGCCTTCAACTTGGTTTGACCTGCAAGTTGAAGGTCCTAACAATGTTAGAGAAAAATATTGAGTTTAGACATATGGCTAACGATTTTTTTTGTAGAATCTTTCGATGAAATTAAAACCCATTATAAATGAGATAGTGAAAATTCCAAATATGTAATTTTATTACAATTGGATTATTTTTTCTATTTTCAATTTTTTTTGATGAAACTGGTCCATAAACTTTAAATATTAGGGTTTTTACTATTTTAATAACTTTTTATCAACATAACATTTTCACGAATTGATTGCACAAGAACCTACTTCAAACAATTCTTTTCAATTTTTTTTTTTAAATGATAAGTTTAGGGTCATTCATGTCATACACTCCATTTTTCAAAATAAAAAATATGCCTAATAAAAAATTAACAAAAAAAAATTCAATAAAAAAATACAAAAAAATATCAAGAACAAGCTTCAGTGAGTCACAAATCTTTTCCCAAAAGGATTTAGAAAATTACGATAATTTAGGTCAAAATATGGATGTCATACACATGCATGGTATGGTAAAAAAAAGTGACTTTTAGATAGTGGTTTTTAGAAATGCCTATTGAAACTCAATTTGTACAATCTAGGTATTGAAATAAATTACATATTTGGAAACTAGACTTCGAGTACTACATTTTATGATTAGTGACTATTTTGAAGATTCCATCTCTAAGTGCTTCAAATTTTAAGGTCAAATGTGTCAAATTCTGAAAAATCAAGAAAAACATTTCGACTTTTTGGCCAAAAAGTGGACTCAACTTCTTGCCAACACCCTGCATCTTGAATGTTTTCAACAAGCATATGAAGAAAGATATTTGAAACTCCTCCTGTAGCCACAATAAATGGGCCAGTAGCTAGTGTATACATCTAAAAATGGTCATAATTAAGCTTGTTAATTAATTAAATATGATTTATTTAATTAATTCCTTTAATGTCATCTACATATAAATAAATTTAATTATTTATTTATATCATTCATTTTCTAATTCTTCTACCTTAATTAATTAAATAATTTTATTTAATTACCAACATTTCCATCTTTCGCTTAATTAAATTAAATAATTTTTCATAATTTATTTATATTTGATTATCATTATATTCTAAAGTTTAAATATTTTGAATATTTGAATAATGGAATATTCTCCATCCCATGATCGATTTAAATATTAAATATTTTATTTAATATTTCCTCACCCTAATTTCATTTTCTAAAACATAATTAAATATGATTTATTTAATTATGTGGGTTTCCATTTTCATCTCCACTTCCTAATTAAATAAATATATTTTATTTAATTTCTAACTCATGCTAACTCACCCTTCCAAATTCTCAACTCATCCTTCGAAATGGAAGTTTCCCTTCGAATCTCAATGACGAAAATTGAAAGAAAAGGGAAACCTTCCATCTTTTCTTCCACTTTTGAAAATCTCTTGCCGTCCGTTCGAACAAGCTCAATCTGGACCATTGATCAAATCAACCAATCGAATCCGTTTGAAAACTCTATAAAAGCCTGCACAAATCCAAGCTTTGTTTAACCACGCATTTATACAAAAATGCTTGAAAATTCATGCAATCACAGTCTTTTAGCATCACAGCCATACTAGCATCTCAGCATAGCTTTTTCATTTAGCATAGTGTGCATGTTTAAATCTCGTTCTTTAGCTGTCATTTTGTTGAGCATTGGTCTGCTGATCTGAGAGCCATTCGAAACCAACAAAATGCTAGAGATAGAGGAAGATAAGATGATTTCGGGAAGCTGCTGTTACGGTTTGCGTATTTCTATTTCTTTTTCAGTTTGTCCTGATACAATGTCTTATTAATATGTGTTTGATTTCATTTACATTGATACAATTTTCACTCACACAGCTAGAGTTAATTTACAAATCAAATGTCATAGGCATAAGACAAGACGACTATTTTTCTATTCTGAAACCTGTTTAAATCTCTTGTAATTTCTTCTATGGTCTACTGTAAGTCATGAAAACCCAACCTCTCACAAGAGAAAGACTTGAGTGTTGTGTACCTACAACAGTAAGGTGGTCTCATACACTAAACTAGTGTTTATCTTGGTGGTGACCCTAAGAAAATATTGTTGCCTTTTTCATCTAGCAAGCACAACCTCACCAAAATAAACAATATGAGGACCCCTGCACACCTAGCAAAAGATAATACCTACAAATCCATAACAGGAATGCAGAAAATTGATGCAAAATATCTCAAAGAGAATTTTTTATTGATATTTGATATGCATGAATATATAAGATAAGGTATAAGCCTTATTTATGACAAGAGGAGGATATACAACCCCAACCGTAATCTCTCCAGCTGTACAGGTCCCTGTCATACATAGCTAATCATTTTTACAGAGGAAGTAGAATCTATGACCAAAACATCCATCATATTGTAGAATATGAATTTTGCAATAAAATAGTTGGTTTATAATGCATAACAAAATTGTGTGTATGGACACAACTTTGAGCAATTAGAATTTATAATTGTTTAGCTTCTCAAGCATATATTTGCATTTCAGGGATGACAATATTGTGAATCCTTCAGCAAAGCATCGCAGTTTGTTTAAAAAATAATAATTTATAGGTATTCCATGAAAGTTGCATATTCATCATATGCAAGCAAGTTACAATACTTCAATTTGAAGCAAATGTAAAGATTCGGTAAACAGGCTTGCCTACTGCAAGAGAAAGAATTGGAAATGCATAAAACAAGCAATTCGGTGGGTTTAGATATCAACTCCTCTATGGCTTCTTAAGAAACTTGGACTAAAATTGGATAATTTCAAACTTGAACAATTCACAATTTGATATGGCCCATTAACATGCAAAGAAAATGATGATCCTTTCTTCCAAAGCCTTAGTTTTTCCAAAGAAAACTTAAAAGTGGTTAAAGCTTATTGTTGGGTTTCCATTCTCAATTGGGGTTGTCAAAACCCAAAAACAAAGAACTAAACAGAAACGCTACACCGACAAATATTGGTTTCAGAAGCTTGGATTACTTAAATTGGATAATTTTGAACTTGATAGAAGTCATGTTGTAAAAATAATTTTGTATGATAGGTTAGCATGAGAAGAATAAAATGAATCTCCCTTCCAAGGCCTCAACTTTAGCATTGAAACCTTAACATGTGAATCTTGATGTAATGTTGTCATTCTCTACTGGGTTTGTCAAAACCCAAAGAAAGAAGAAGAATATAGAAATGATACACCAACAATGTGTGATGAATCACAAAGAGAAAAAAAAGATGACTTATGTGATTACTGTACATGCAGAAATGATTGCTCTAATTTTATATTGTAGCTCAAGGCGTTGGTATATGTCAATGAGAAAATAAATTGTAATACCACAAAAAGGCTACCCAATCCTATCTGACTAAACTAAAGAAAACTTGTGCCAACATGAGCCTGATGCAATAGGTTGTGGAAAATATTACCCCTTGCTTGCATAGAACTCCTAGATTGTAAATAGGTTTCTAGACACATCTCATCATCAACTAGCTCAAATGCTAAATTCGGATCAAACAAGGGCAACTTGCCAACTATTTATGAATCCCACAACAAGACCTCCAAAAAATGTTGCCATGTTGATGAGCTTAGGATATGCTCATAATTTGAAAATCATGATGTACTTTTAATATCTCTACTTTTGCTGCTAATGGATGTTTTAACTCTTTTATTAAAGACTCTTTATCTAAAATGGGTAGTATCCTGTAGCAATATATTCCTACATTCCTGCAGCCTAAACATCTCCATGTGTCTTATTAATTACCCTGTTTTGACTTCCCGAGCGACTGATATAATGCATATGGTTTTTGAATAATGGGATAGATTTAATATGTGATTAATGAATGGATCGTGTTGTTTTCCACGAATTCTTTCTTTCGCCTCTGTCACCTTGTGCATCATAGGTTGTTGAAGGGAGCATGAACAAGTCAAGCGCAACAGACTTTGGCTTTGCAGTAAAGTCCATTTTCAGCACGGTGTCGAGGAAGTTGTTCCAGCGAAGACTCTCTGTCCGGGTCATTGGGAAGAAACTTAATGATCATTAATCTGGAAAGAGTGGAATGCTAAATTCTCTGGATCATGTTGAACGGATATGTTTTCATTTATGAGAAGTCTATTCCTCGATTTTAGGATTCATTTATGTCCACGTCTTTCTTTGTTAAGTTAGGTAGTTAGTTGTTTTTCTGGTTTAAATAAGTGTTCCTTCTGCACGAGTGAGCAAGCATAATGGGCATAGCAAGCATAGCATGTAAGAGTTAGTATGCTAATAAGAGGCATAATATGTAAGTTAGTATTATGATAAAAGATAGAGTTTTGTGTTAGTTTTCAGATGAGCAGAACAATGTATATCATTCTGAGTTATGAATAAAAGCTGATGAAATTCTGAGTTTAATCCTTGCATAATTAGTTGATGCTTGCTAAGGGGGCCCACTTAGTAAGTATCTGTAGTTAGTTCGTTAGTCGTTTATTTTATGTTGATCATAAGTTAGATTTTGTTTTTGAAGTTTCAGTGCAAACCCAGTCTTATATTGTTCCTACAGCATCGGGAATCCATCCCTGTGTTTGTTCCTGCAACATAAGGCCAGTTCATAGTTTGTTTCTCAGTTATAGTTGTTATGGTTTCTGCTTTGATTAAGTTTAGAAGGCTTCGCATTACATTCCTGTAGCATAAGTAGAAGCATAAGTAGAATTCCTTTCACGCATTTATTTTTGGTAAATCGTGACTAAAACTGGTTCTTAGTGCACATACAGTGCCTCTCCATTTCAAGTATGCGTTCCCTGGTTTGACAAAGTAAATGAACGACTATAAGAAGATGCTAGTCACTTGTTGGAATGTCCAATTCCCAGGTTAGGATTTGCCATGACTTTATATCCTTTTGTGGGCGCGACCATTTTTGGCACCGTTGCCAGGGATGGTGTCAAGATAAGAACCTGTCATAAGTCATTGTTAGCAGTAGTTTAGCCTGTTATTCAAGCATTTTCAAAATTTCTTCAATTCACCATTCATTCTATTGCATGCATAGAAGAAGAGACGCGTTGGGAAGATTCCTCCCTGACCTTCCATTCATTGATAACAATCCTAAACTAGCTTATAATCTATTTGTGGAAAAAGGAGACCAAGATATCAATTCATTTGTTGAAAACCTATTTGTTGAATTGCCATTTGACCCAGCTGACGAAGAATCAGAAGAAAATCCATTTTCTCTGATACTCCATCAAGCAAATATGGCACGAAATCCACCTAATCAACCTCCTGCTTTTGAGTTTCCCATCATTTCTCAACAAGATAATGATAACCTTAAAAATGCTATTTCTTCATTGCTTCCCAAGTTCTATGGACTAGTTATAGAGGACCCAAACACTTTCTTGTTTGAGTTTGATATCCTCTGTCGTAGCTATGATTACACTTCGGATGCTCACAGGCTGAAGTTGTTTCCTTCTACTTTGAAGGAAGGAGCTCTTAGATGGTTTATGGGTTTGGGAAGAGGTGTTGTTGATAGTTGGGCAGTCATGCAAACAAAATTTCTTGAGAAATACAAGGAATATTGTAAGAGTGGTAGTAAGGGAGATGATATATTCAGAATTCAACAAAAGGGAGGATGAAGCCTAGAAGACTATATCTCAAGATTCTGGCTTTCCTAAAAAGCAATCTGCACTCCATACCTCAATGAAGAATCTCATGTAACCACTTTTTCTTAAGGAATCTATGGATACCCTCGTGATGATACTGACCTCGGGATGGGAGGAGGAGATATGAACTCCTCAACCCTTGGGATGATATCGAAGATATGTCCTTTAACCACTCTCGAGCAATTGTTAAGAAGGGTAGAGGTCATCAAGCCATAGTGGGAAAGTCCTACTAGTAGAGTTTCATGGATGGAGATCACAAATTTGTCAGTCTGATTTCAAAATCGTGATATCATAACAACATGGCTACACAGCTTGGATACTATGCAAGCTCTAAGAAACATGAGAGGAAGTCAAGCACCTTGTCCGGAAGTTCTATTGACATTGCAGACAGAAGAAATGTGACTGCAGATGCAAGATGGTGGCTAACCTAGAGGCTACGCAGCTACCTACTAACTTTAAGGTGGTAGAAAGTGATGATGACCAAGTATTCTTCATTGCACAAAGGCGACCATGGGTTCAAAGACAAGGTATGCCTCAAGATCCTTTAACTTTTGGTAATCTTTATTCTAATTACAATAACTAGTGGCAACCTACATATGGCCCATCACAACCTTAGAATACTGCTCAACCTCACTGGCCTAGCTATCAAAATCCTCAATGGAAATCTCTTAAGGAGGCTGGGATGTGCCAGCCTACAAGAACAATGGACTCTGTACTCCCTAGGTAATCAAGTAAACAGAACCCTCAATGGATAAGTCCACAACAATGGCATAACCAATCCTCTTCCTTCCTCAAGTAAAATTTCAACAGCCTACAACCTTCGGCTCTCATGCCACCTCCTACAACACCTACATCAAATAATCGAATTCTAAAACAAACACTGCCTACTCAACCATTGCCAAATCCTAACAATAAGTAGTAGCAACAACAACAACCTATGTATTTTGCAGAAGCTAATAAGTATCCCGCTTATGCCATGAATGTTCATGATATCCATCTCAGAACTGGAACCACTCTCCCTGCTCCACACCCGCATATCATTACAAAGATTCCAGACTCTGCCTCTGAACAACAGACTGATCCTACAGAACATATACCTGTGTTAGATATTGTCTCTAAGGAGCCTATCCTGCAGCATCAAGCTAAGCCACCTTTTCCTCAGAGATTGAAAATTACTACATCAAATTCTATGGAAGATCCTACATTTGATATTTTGGATCAATTAAAGAATGTACACATTCAAATCCCCCTCTTTCAAGCAATTAAAGATGTTCTAATTTATAGAAAATCCATTAAAGAGACCTATTTAAAGAAACCAGGAAGAAAGAAAAAGGATCCCCAAACTATCCATGTTCTAGGACAATTAGTAGATATTATGTTGGGGAAGATAGTCATTCCAAAATATACTGACCCTGCGAGTCTTGTGGTGCAAATAAATATTAATGGCCAGATAGTAAAGAATGTTTTGATTGACCTTAGTGCAACCATTAATGTAATGACCAAGAATACAATGGACTATTTGAATATCCTAAACAATCGGTCTACACCTAATATCCTGTAGCTTGCTGATAGTTCCATAGTAAAGCTTGATGGAATGGTAAAATATGTTATTGTCATCCTGGAGTCTTGGGAATACCCAACAGACTTCACCATATTATCTACTAAGGCAACTTTGGGAGGATATCCTATTATCCTAGGTAGACTATGGTTAGCTACAGCTGATGCTTTTATAGGATGTCGTTCAGGAGACATGACAATTTCTGATGGTTAGTCAAGAAAGAAATTGGATTTATATCCACCTGCCAAGCCTCATCCAGACTTGTCTCAGCTAATTTGGCTAGATTTGGGAGAAGAAACTGAAGAAGTCAATTCATTGGCTCAGCTAATGATGCTACAAACTAATCCATTCTCCTAGCTTCAGAGTGAAGATGACCTACTTTTACACATTTTGCAGTCCAACCCTGATTCGAGTAGACCATCTGCTGTAGATAGCAGTCTTCAGCAGATTTTTCTGTAGCAACTGAATTCTGAGAACTTGTCACCTGAATCTCCTGTAGTTTATCATAATTTGCTTCCATATGAAATACAGACACCACCTTTATCAGCAGCCTCCATGAATGATCTTACCAAGCAAGTAGAAGTGTCTTTAGGCCGCTGCTTGAACATCAATAATAAGCTGCCTCAACCTTAACAAGATGCCCTTGTCACGATGCTGCAAGATCAACACAGAGCTTTTGCATGGGACTATGGGGATATGAAGGGAATAGATCCTTAGCTCTATACTCATAGGATCTATATTAAGGAAGATTGTTCACCTGTTAGGTAGCCTCAAAGAAGAATAAATCTAGCACTTAGGGAAATAGTTAAAATAGAGCTTCAAAAATTGCTTGATGCTGGTTTCATCTACCCAATTTCAGACAGTCAATGGGTATCTCCACTGGTGATTGTCCCTAAAAAAGGTGGAAAATGGAGAGTTTGTGTAGATTATAGGGAGCTGAACACAACAACTAAAAAGGATCATTTTCCATTGCCATTTGTTGACCAAGTACTAGAATCATTGTCTGGAAAAAAGTATTTCTCCTTTTTGGATGGATATAGTGGCTATAATCAAATTAGAATCACCCTTGAAGATCAAGACAAAACAACTTTTACCAGTCCCTGGGGTACTTTTTCCTACTCTGTTTTACCTTTTGGACTGTGTAATGCACCTGTAACATTTCAAAGGGCAGTGATAAGTATTTTTGCTGACATTTCTCATGATTCTATGGAGATCTACATGGATGACTTCACTACTTATGGAGTTACTTATGACGAAGCATTAGCCAATTTAGAAAAAGTGTTGAAAAAATGTCAGAAGCAAAATTTATCTTTGAATAGTGAGAAATGTTTTATGATGATGCAAGAAGGAATTGTTTTAGGCCATCATGTCTCTCAAGTAGGAATTCAGGTTGATCCTGCAAAAATAGAAGTTATTCTAACTTTGCCAACACCTATGAAACAAAAGTATATTAGAAGCTTCCTAGGGCATGCTGGATATTATAGAAGATTCATCAAAGATTTCAGCTAGATAGCCAGTCCACTATATGCTTTATTGACTAAGGATTCTAAATTTACTTGGACTAAGGCCTGTGACAAGTCTTTCCTGCAGCTGAAGAACCTACTTACTCAGGGACATATTCTTCAAGGACCGAAGTGGAGTCTGCCCTTTCATATACACACAGATGCTTCTGATTATGCTATAGGGGCAGTTTTAGGACAGAAAGAGAATTCCATTGAGCATGCCATATATTTCATTAGCAAAAATATTCAAGGCCCTAAATTAAACTATACTGTCACATAGAAAGAATTGCTAGTAGTCGTGTATGCCCTGAACAAGTTTCGACATTATGTCACTGGTTACCAAATATTTGTTCATACAAATCATGCAGCAATAAGGTACCTCATGAATAAGGCTACCATATCTAGTAGATTAGCAAGATGGCTCCTATTGTTGCAGGAATTTGATATCACAGTTATTGATAAGCTAGGCCGAGCTAATGTGGTGGCTGATTTCTTATGAAGACTTCAAACACCTACACCTGACATTCCTAAGGTAATTGGTGATAGCTTCCTTGATGAACATCTATTTTTTATTGCTGCCCAAACCCCATGGTATGTAGATATTGCAAATTATTTAGTAGCCAACAGAATTCTAGCACACTTCTCACCAAATGAAAGATAATTGCTGGTTGAGAAAAGTTTTAACTTTTCATGGATTGCAGACTGTTTATTCTATACAGGACCTGACCAAGTCATGAGAAGATGTGTGAGGGAAGATGAGACCTATGACATTTTGTATGCCTGTCATGATAAGCCATGTGGTGGAAACTTTGTAGCTAAGAGAACAACTATGAAAGTGCTTAATACAGGATACTATTGGCCTACACTACACAAAGATGCAGCAACCTACACTAGGAAATGTGACAGATGTCAATGCATGGGGAGACCAACAAGGTCTGATGAAATGTCCCTGCATCCACAAGTGGTAGTCAGTCCCTTTGACAAATGGGGCATGGATTTTGTTGGGCCTATTGATCCTCCATCTAATGGGAAATCATATATTTTGGTGTGTACTGATTATGTAACCAAGTGGGTGGAAGTGAAAGCAATGACACATGCCCGTGACAATAAAGTTGCTGAGTTCCTATATGAACATAGTTTTACAAGGTTTGGAGTCCCAAGGGAACTTGTTACTGATCAAGGAGCTTAGTTTACATCCAACTTAATCACTGCATTGATGAATGATTACAAGATCAGGCATAGAAAGTCTAGCCCTTATCACCCTCAAGCCAATGGTTAGGCAGAGGTTACCAATAGATAAATTGAGGAAATCCTTACAAAGATAGTCCAATTACACAAGAAAGATTGGAGCAGTCATCTTCCTAAAGCAGTCTGGGCCTATAGGACAACATGGAAAACAACTACGGTGTTTACTCCTTTTGAGTTACTCTATGGTAAGACTGCCATGTTACCACTTGAATTTGAGCATAAGACCTTAAGAACTGCTCTCCAGCTTAACATTGATATTTCTGAGGTTCAAAAGGAACGCCTCCTACAGTTGAATGCATTGGATGAGATGAGGAAAGCTGCCCTGCAGCATACTGAAACTATCCAACAACAAAGAAAGAAATGGCATGACAGTCATATTCGAACTAAGCAATTCTCTGCCAGTGACTGGGTATTTCTCTATGACTCCAGATACAAAGAAAATCAAGGTAAACTAAACACACACTGGCTTGGTCCCTATGAAATAGAAAATGTGTTTGATAATGGCTCAGTGCAGTTGGCTACAATAGACCCAGTTAGATTTTAAGCTACTGGTTAATGGACACCATCTTCGGTTGTATCATAAGCCAACATCTAAAGATGAGTTTTTACAGCAGTTTGTTTCAAATACAGCCACTGATCTTCTTGTAGTGAAAGGCTTCGGTCTTTCTCCTGCAACATCTCTTTAAATTCCACGTTGCATGCACATAATAAAGGTTTCCTTTTTAAGGACGCCACGTTCTCCATTTTCCATCCATCACTGCCATTCATTATCTTTTCTTCCACGTCATCCATCTTGCCATACCACCTCATTCATGGTTTCTATTCCAGCCATCATTTCATGGTGCGCTGTGATTTTCCCAACACATACAAGCATTAAATGAAAGGTACGTGATATCTTCTCTTAATCACATTATTTATTTATTTCATTTATTCAACAACTACTATGTGTATATCAGTCTTTATCACCCATGCTTCGCCTGTCCTTTCGCCCATGTGTGGACACATGTCAACTTTTAAGTAGGGGGCGGGATAATCCATTTCAAAGATTTTTTTATGTCGCTATCACAACTAATAAGATATTTTTATTCTTCTTGTACTTTCCAAATATGGCTACATGTTTTATCTAAAAAACATTAACTTCTTGATATGAGTAGTTCCTAATAATCATTACATGCAATTATTTTTTTGAGTCATTCTTGGAAAAGAAGAGAAAGTGACAGAAGAACTGAAAGAAGCAGAACATAGCAGAATTTTTTTTGAAAAGGTTTGAGTTTCTGGAATCTCAGCAGAGGTAATTTGCAAATATGGGTGGTCAATTGGTAAGACATGAGCCTGTAGCTCATGAGCTCTTAACACAAAATCCTCAAACAGTATAGGCATTCAGTAATTGTGGTTGGCTAAACTATTTTATGAGGTTAGATTCTTTCAATGAGAAAGCTGCTGGTGAATTTTTAAGAACTCTTTCAGAAGGGGAAGCTTTAGTATGGGGTCTGATAGTGGTTGTAACAAAAGAATGAATTGCTGAAGTAACCGGGCTTCCTGCAGTAGGGGGAAATTTTTCTTTAGATGCTGTTTCTACAAGGGCAGAGTTTACAGTACCAACTGATGGACCTTTGGAGGTCTCTAAACAAGGCTGCAAATGAGTGTCGCCGCCCTTCCCATATTCAAAGTATGCTGCATTCATAATCAGGTATTTAACCTGTGAGGGACGCTTCTCCTATTTACATTCTTACCATTTTAAGTTATTGAGCCATATGAGGCATGGGTTAGCTGTTAATGTCCCAAACTTTTTGTTAAATCTTTTAAAGCAAAGTGCCCATGAAACCTAGAGAGGAAGGGACAACTCTATTGCCCTTCATGCCCTCATAAAATTGTTGATTAAGTGTTCCCTGAGGGATGTCTCTCCCCTTTCTTGGCAAAACTTTGTTTCCCAAAAGGGTTTGCAACTTCCATAGCCGCCTAGAGCAATCCTTGCAACACTTACCCCTGCAGCACCTATTCCTGCGGTCTCCACACCAAAACCCTCTACCAGAGTACAAACCAGGTTTGCTAGTAGAAGAGAAAAAGGAAAAAATGAAGGTAGGAGAGTCATCTAGGGTAGAACAAACCCCAGAGTCTGACCCTCATGCTCAAAGACAACAATGTCACTCTCTTGCAACACCTTCTCCTGTAGCAATTCCTCTTGCAGCAACACTTGTTGCCACTACAGTTTCTCTATCATCCTCTTCTGTTGAATATGAACCTTCTAGGAAAATAAAAAAGAGGAAGGCCATGAGAATGCCTCCTGCAGCTGCCACATTACCAAAAAAGAGCCTCAGCAAGGAAACAACGGAAAGTCACCTCAACCTCTGCTTAGCCTGAAATTATAATAATTTTTGAGGAATCTGAGGAACACAGTTATGATGATTCTCAGAATGTACCTGAGAATGTTTCACATAGCCCACCTGTTGTTCCTGAGGAAATGCAAAATGAACCAATGGAAGTCGATGAAGAACAATATGATAGTAATGAAAGGGGAATGCCAAGTCTTGATGACTTGGCTGAGGCAGCTAGGAAAATTTCAGAGGAAGTACAATCTCTTCCTGCTCAGCAACAGGAATTCATCTTGCAGCAAGAAGAAGAACAACTTGAACAATTGGAAGTGGCCAATGAAGCTTCATTACCCCCTGCAACTTGTCAAGCCATGGTTGTCTACAAAAAGACATTTTTGATTAAATTTTTGGAATACCTTAGGACCACATGGAGGCCAGTCACATTTCAAACCCCGAGTTTCCACCACTTAGCCAAGACTGAAATTCAACAAAGTCTTTGGGAGGAAGAGAAGAAGAAACTGAAAAGAGAGATTGAAAGGCAGAAACAGGAAATCCAGGAGATGAAAAAGAAAATGGACGAAATGATGAAAATAACTAGTAAGATTGTGGAGTGTAGACCACTGCCTAGAGTCTATGCCATGTGCCTAAAGGAACAATTTCTTTGGTTTCAGTTAATGAGAATTTCAAGGAATTTAGATCCTGTTATTCATACATCCAAAGAATTTTATGATGCATACCAAGTGGCTCCTAATTGGCTAAAGAATTCTTTATGTGAAGTTTATTTGCATGGATTGATAATTCCCTCTGAAACAGAGTGAAACCCACTTCTTTACATTGGTGATATTCATTTGAGGTCACTTATGTCATGGGCGGCCAATGGAACCAATTATGGCAGACAACTGGAAGCCTACGAAGAAGTTGAAAGGGATGAGCCCATACCACTGTGATCATAAAGCACAAATCCTTACACAATGCTAAAAGCCTGGCTCACTATTGCATATGGGTTCAACAATCAAGCAGAAAGAGTAAAAATATTTGATGTCAGAAAGCAAGTATATGAGGAATTCAAAAGCCAACCGTATCTATTTTGGAAGCTTGCCTCTTCTAGAATTGAAAAGAGATGGGAGAAATTGACTGTTGGGTTAAGGAAATCCGAGCCACATAGTCCCTTGAAATTTGAAGCAACCCTTGGCAGGACAGAGAGGTACATACAGCTTGGTCTTCAGAAGAGGTTCAAATTATGGTTGCCAATAACATTTCGACCTCTGATTTTAATGTGGCCACTTTATCCCTATTGAGCTACAAATGTTAATAAGGATACAAAGAACCTCAGATATGAAAGATGGCAATATTTTAGAGGTTTCTATTATAAATTTGGGACTGTGCCAAAAAGCCATACAACTCCTATGGATTTCAGGGAAACAACTAGGAAGCTTAATGCTGGTGGACCATCATTAGGTTAAGTGGGGGGCAGATGATGAGCTCAGGATATGCTCATAATTTGAGTATCATGATGTACTTTTAATATCTCTACTTTTGCTGCTAATGGATGTTTTAACTCTTTTATTAAAGACTCTTTATCTAAAATGGGTAGTATCCTATAGCAATATATTCCTACATTCATGCAGCCTAAACATCTCCATGTGTCTTATTAATTACCCTATTTTGACTTCCCGAGCGACTGATATAATGCATATGGTTTTTGAATAATGGGATAGATTTAATATGTGATTAATGAGTGGATCGTGTTGTTTGCCAAAAATGCTTTCTTTCGCCTCTGTCACCTTGTGCATTGCAGGTTGTTGAAGGGAGCATGAACGAGTCAAGCGCAGCAGACTTCGACTTTGCAGTAAAGTCCATTTGTAGCATGGTGTCGAGGAAGTTGTTTCGGCGAAGACTCTTTGTCCGGGTCGTTGGGAAGAAACTTAATGATCATTAATCTGGAAAGAGTGGAATGATAAATTCTCTGGATCATGTTGAACGGATATGTTTTCATTTATGAGAAGTCTGTTCCTTGATTTCATGATTCATTTATGTCCACGTCTTTCTTTGTTAAGTTAGGTAGTTAGTTGTTTTTCTGGTTTAAATAAGTGTTCCTCCTGTGCGAGTGAGCAAGCATAATGGGAATAGCAAGCATAGCATGTAAGAGTTAGTATGATAATAAGAGGCAGAATATGTAAGAGTTAGTATTATGATAAAAGATAGAGTTTTGTGTTAGTTTTTAGATGAGCAGAACAATGTATATCATTCTGAGTTATGAATAAAAGTTGATGAAATTTTGAGTTTAATCCTCGCATAATTAGTTGATGCTTGCTAAGGGGGACCACTTAGTAAGTATATGTAGTTAGTTAGTTAGTCGTTTATTTTCTGTTTATCATAAGTTAGATTTTGTTCTTGAAGTTTTAGTTCAAACCCAGTCTTATATTGTTCCTGTAGCATCGGGAATCCATCCCTGTGTTTGTTCCTGCAGCATAAGGCCAGTTCATAGTTTATTTCTTAGTTATAGTTGTTATGGTTTTTGCTTTGATTAAGTTTAGAAGGCTTCGCATTACATTCCTGTAGCATAAGTAGAATTCCTTTCACGCATTTATTTCTTGTAAATCGTGACTGAAACCGGTTCTTAGTGCACATACAATGCCGCTCCATTTCAAGTATGCGTTCCCTGGTTTGACAAAGTAAATGAACGACCATAAGAAGATGTTAGTCGCCTGCTGGAATGTCCAATTCCCAGGTTAGGATTTTCCATGACTTTTATATCCTTTTGTGGGCGCGACCACATGTTATGGACATAATTTCCCACCTCGTTCATCAACTAAGTTATGTGCATCCCCAAGGAAAGTTGTGAATTGTTGAGTACACAAAGCAATGGGGACAAGCTTAGTTTGATATATCATTTGGCAATGGGGATAGGATCAATATACTAAACAATGGGATAAGCTTAGTCTGATACATAATTGCAATGGGGACAAACTCTACATGAAGGTTGTGATTGAAACA
>VDFB02196312.1:0-15660 GCA_007258455.2 Sequoia sempervirens | reverse complement strand
ATACATACATACATATATATATATATATATATATTCCATCATAAGATGATTGTGTTATAATATGATAATGTTATCACAATATAATAAATTGTATTGTAATATTTTCACATTATATTTTATTTAAAAGAATTAAAAATGCTTAGCATGTTCTCTTTTTTCAAATTTATAATGCATCCACCTTATAATGTACATGCATTTCATTTTAAATTGGTTTAGAATACCATTCTTAGGATTGCATTTTCCATAGAAATTTGAGCTAAATGGTTGTGCCTAAATGTAAGGGCCCCAATGACATGTTTTACATAAAACATGAAAAAACAAGTAAATATAGAGTATTCTCTCCACCAAGTTTGCATATTTTAAGACATTATTCTAAAAATACTATAGTATTGTTAAGATATCTCTTACCTTCCATAAGAATATATATTCTCTATAATTTTAATACATTAAAGTTTAATTTCTTTCACTATGTCACTATTTTTTGTCAAAAAACCTACGTATAGATTTTTTAATGTCAAATTTTATCCACTCATGAAAATTTGAAACAAATAAAATATTTAAATTATCAAATTCATTCTATACACATCCAACAAAATGATTATTTTTCTCAAAATTAATGCTTAGAGGGACACTCAAATTTTAATTATTTAGTGAACAACCTTTTGGGATGCCACAAACAACTTCACAAGAAGATGTACTTTCTTTATCAAAGAAGATTAAAACATCAACACAAGCATCTCAAAATGTGATAAACAATCCACCACTACTCCAATCATCACAAGAAGTAGGGGTTCAAATAGAGTACATTACAAACAACCCTCATGAGTTCACTACTGAAGAGTTACTTGAAATGCAACAAGATCCAAGAGTTCATCACCTCACGAACACAATGTTGAATCTCAACCCTACTCAATACATGCTAACACTTGCACAAGGAGTAACAAAACTTCCCTCTACTTTTGATGTGAACACACTTAGGGAAAAACAATTGCCAAATGTTGCATCTAAGAGTCAACCTTCTCAAATTCAAGCTTTGATTCAACCAATGTCATAACCATTATCATTAAAGTACTAATTCAACTAATAGTTAACATGGTGGGATCAACCAACATCAAAAACCAACAAGGACATAACCCTTTAGTGCATCATGTTATTTTAAAAATACCTAACCCATCTTTAAAAGTGTTAGGTCAATCTATGGGTACTTCTCAAGGGATAGGTCAAATAAATTTCACAAATCAATACATCAATCTCTTATACAATACTCAAAATCAAGGGAGTCATAAATGTGGGCATTCAAAACACTATTCCACACCCATCTATATCTCAACACATAAACATACCACTTACATCAAATCCTCAAACAAACATATCACTTACACCTCAACACATCACTTTCCATCAACATTTAATGCTCAAAACATTTAGAAAAATCTCCCTAGTATCCAAAAAAATCAAGGATCTCAATAAATGTTACAACAAAGTGAAGGTCCTCAACAAGTGTCCCAACAAAATCAAGGTCCTCAACAAGTGTCGCAACAAGGATCTCAAAATCATCTAAATCCTCAAAATCAAGTGAATTCTCAAAGTCAAGGGCTTCAACAAATGTCATATCAGAACCAAAATCTTCAAAATATATCACATCATGGGTCTCAATATCAAATTCAAATCACATCACAAAATCAACAATATTTCCAATATCAACAAACACCAACACAATATTTACAACATTAACAATATACTAGTCTACAATAGTTGCAACAACAACAACAATGTAAAGTGCCCAGCAACAATTGTTGTCATAGAAAAACTTGCAACAATCCTCATACATCAATTATCAACAACCAAATCCATTACAACATAACATTGTTCCTCAAAATCAATATGGATCTCATAATGCATCTCCTCAATACCAAGGGAATTGTCACTATCAAGGAAATTACCAAATGGGTCCTATGTATCATGGCAATACACAATATCAAATGAGAAATCCTAAATTTCAAATGGGATCATATGACAAAAATTTTCCTCCCTACCAAATTATCCAAATTTAGACATGTATACCTCACCGTCAAATAATCTTCCATTGGATATTTCTTCACAAATACAAACACTCGCATAGAAAATCCAAGGCATTCAAATGGTGAAAATAAAGAAATCATAACACAGTACAATATCTATGTCCTTACCCCTTTGATCACAGTAATACCATTTCCTTTGGGCTTTGAGATATAGGTAAAATTGACAAGTACAAGGGGTGTGGTAATCTAGAGGAGCACATTAGAGAGTTTTATGTGGCATACATGGAAGCATCATAGAATGATTCATATCTCATGCATTTTTTCCCAAGAATTTTGGGAGGAGAAGCCATGGAATGGTTTTCACACTTACCCCAAGGAATTAGAACATTTCAAGAAATAATAGATCAATTTGTAACATATTTCTCCTACAATATTGATGCAGACATAAGCTTGGAGGAACTTTATACCATTGAACAAAACAAGGGAGAAGCATTTGCATCTTTTCTACAACGATGGATACATAGAGAAAGGAAATATAAATGGCCAATGTCACAGAAGCAACAAGTACAAATTATTATGGGAAATGTGGAAATGGATTTGGCCTTTCAATTGAGAAAGTAATGTGTAACATCATTTGAGGAACTCGTATCAAAAGGTCTTAACATTGAACAGGCCCTAATTGTTATGGGATCCACACAAACTCACAACCAATCAACTAGTTCCAACAACAAACCCCAATTTTGGGCCAAAAATAAGAACATTACTAGCGATAGTGTAGTGGATGCAAGGGTTGTTATTAAGGAATCATCGAACATACCCATGCAACAACAAAACACACAACATACTCAACAACAAAACACGCAACAACAAAACACATAACAAATGGTTAACAATGCAAACCCTCCAAGGGGACCACCACCAAGACAAAACAATTACTCACAATGATGTAAATTCATTTCCTTATGGGAACCTATTGAAATGGCATTGAAGAAATTGTTTCAATCAAACCACTGGATTACAAAAACTATCAAGAACCATAGGTCAAACCTTCATGGTATATCTAGATGAAGATCATTGTGAGTTTCACCAAACTAAGGGACATTAAACAAAAAACTGTTTCAAACTCAAACATCTTATCCAAGACCTTAATGAACAAGGAGAGGTTAATGTTGAAAAAAAATTAGGGAATGAATACTTAGGGATTTATAAAAATCCTATGCCTAATCATGGGAAGGAAAAATTTAAATAAAAAATGCATCAAGCTCAAATAGTGTAAATCATACACTTGATAACATGGTAGGACACATTTGTGTTATTCATTTATCACAAGCTAAGAAATCGCATAAGCATCAAGACACTTTCCTAGCACAAAATCAAGATCGATCAACAATGTCTAGCAATGTTTCATATTGAAATGACATCAAATACATCTCAGATTGCAATATCCATCCCTCATATGAATTCATGATTGGAAATATTGAAGAAGTTCTAATGCAACTAGAAGCCTCCATTGTTTCATCCATGCCTACTAAAGCTTGTGAAGACTCTTCTACCAATGCTATACCATCCACCCAAGAGTCATGCCAAGGAGATAATCTTGAGTATAATGTATGTTGCTCTGAATCGAGTCAAGATCAAGAATGAATATCCTCAAAGAATTATCTGTTAGAGTAAAGGTTTTCACTTAATTATATTAATTAAATCGCCTTTATTCTACTCTTAAGATTTCACTTAGATGCATATTGTGACATTTAATAATTATATTAATTATTAAATGTCTTCCTATTAGGGTTACTTTTTAGGTTTTTCTTGATCTCCTTTTAAGGATTGATCTTTGTAAATAATCTATTATATTGTTTGATAATAGATCTCTGATATTACAGAGCTTCAAACCCTCGCTTGCATTTTTCTCTATACTCTTCCCTATGACAGGTATCCCTTTGCATGCAGGTGTTCTTGGACTCTAAAGTTGGATTTGACAACTTCTACATGGTATCAGAGCAGACCTGCTACAACCTATTCTTGTTTTGAAGATTTTGGAGCTACGAGGGTTGGATCAGGCTTTCATAGGTTTTCGGGTTATTTTTTCTGTGGATCTGACTTACTTCATTCTTTGGGTTCATTTTGGACCCAAACGGACCTCGCCGTTGGATTCATAGCACTCAAAAACCCCCATTTTCATATAAAGCAAGTCCAGTTTGGCCATAGTCGACCGAAAAGGAAAAAAATTGCCCCAAAGTCGTACGGCCCTAGGGCACGCCGTTCGAGGTCAAAAATTTACCCAAAAAAATCAATTTTAAATTGATTTTTTTGAAGGTTTTTTTATAAAAAGGGGCACTTCCCCTATACTTGAAGCCACCACAGCCCTCCGGCCAGCGGCCACGCGTGGCGGCGGCCCGGCAACTTGATAGCAGTACGCCACCTCGACTTTGTCGGCCGCCAGTAGCCGTCCCGAGCTTAAACCGCCCGACCTTCGCCCAGCACCCAGGGCTCCACCCGGCGTGCGCCCGGTGCCGCCCGATTGACCTACCCTTTAACCAGCCCACGGTGAATCCCCTCGGACTAGGGGCCCATTTTAACCCCGGGGCTTGGTGAAGACACGCTCATGTGCCCTTTGAACGGTTTCACTCAATGCGGCTATAAAAAGCTTATTTCTTCTCTATTTTTTGAATGAAAATAGGCATTAGAAAATTGGCTCCGAGTCCATTCTAGTGGTGTAGGAATTTTTTCAAAATTTTCTAGTTTGGTTGCATTTTTTCGCAGTCAAAGTTAGATAATCTTTTTGCACTCCGAGGGGCATAACTTGCTCAATTTTGCTCTATTTTTTGAAAGTGAATAGGCGTCGGAATGGTGATTCTGTGCTCTTTCCAAATCTATAGTTTATTTCATCACAAAATTCTTCAGGTACACAGAGATTTTCCTCAAACATATACTGCTTTCTATTGTTTTCTAGCTTTTAGTTTGTACTGGGGATTGGATTTTTGCTTTGTGGGGGGATGTTTTTTCTTGCTTTCTGTCATTTACATCAGAAAACTAGAATCTATAAACACCAAAAACAAAAAAAAAACCCTTCTACATCTTCTGTCTAGTTCTGAAAGACCACTAAATAATAATAATAAAATTCAGAGCAGTTGAGGCACAGTTCACAGGATGGCTGATAGATCTATTGAACCTCTCACACCACATAATTATCACACTTGGAAGGGTCGCATGATGACACTTCTCCAGTCTCGAGGGTTATGGTCCTGTTTGGATGAGGTTCAGCCTCAATTGACTCACCCCTTTGAGGTTATGCAGCACAGGAACAATATGGATTAGGCTATGGGTTGATGGCTTTGCACATTTCAGACAGTCTCTTGTTTCATCTTGAAGGGTGTCTCACACCTAGAGCCATTTGGACCAATTTTGATGGACTTTTTGGCACTTTCAACGAGTTCAGAGCATTGCATCTTAAGGCCAAGTTGACTTCCTTGGTACCTGATTTGTTTCCTTTCATTGAGGACTTGCTGATGAAGTTCAAACAGCAGAGATCTATCTTGTAGGGTTGTGGCAAGATTAAGACTGATATAGAGTGCATCTTCCTGATCCTCTCCAAGCTTCGGGGTCCATTTCAGATCTTCTCTTCAACATTCTATTCCACCATGGATGCATTGGGAAACTGCTTTACCATGCCTACATTTGAGGTGTTTTGTGATTGGTTGAAATGAGAGAAAGCCAAGATATCACAGTTGGATGCTCTCACAGGATCACAACACCAAGCATTGGTAGCACAGTCATCTCAGGGAAGCAGAAGCAAAAACAAAAACCAAAGACCACAGAGCATTGGACGGATTCCAGTTCACAGCACACCTCTGATTCACCTTCTCCTAAGGGGGAATCATCGAAGAAAGATAGACCTAAGTGTGCTTATTGTACTAAGCCGGGACATGATGAGTCCATATGTTATGAGAAGAAGATAGATGCATATGCAAAACAGGTTTCAAATTTGATAGCTCTTCTTGAGAGGAACAATATTCATCACTCTTCTTCATCTACATCAGGTAGGTCTTCTTCATCATCATCATCTTCATTCCAGATAGATAAGGGTCATGCATTATGTGCAACCACCAATTCACATTCATCTAGATGGCTACTGGATTTAGGTGCTTCACACCATATGGCATCTTCTCAGAACATGTTCTCATCTTTCGAGGCTACATCCTCACCACACATATTGATGGGTAATAACACTTATATGAGTGTATGTGGGAAAGGTTCTATCAACATTGATGATGGTACATTCAATGATGTACTATGTGTTCCATCTTTGTCCACTAACCTTCTCTCCATCTATCAGATTGCTCACAGTGGGATAGGGAAGATAGTTGAGTTTACACCTGATTCAGTGCACATCAGAGACATTCAGACTGGCAACATTGTTGCAACAGGGACAGTTGATCATTCTTCCCATTGTATGCATTCACACACTTTGGTCCACCATCTCCACTATCTGAGTTTTCCTCTCTTTCTACAAGAGAGCATGCAGTATCTGAGGTGAAGTTTGGTCACTTGAACTTATGTGTTCTTCCATCTATTCATGAGACTAGTGTTGAGACTTCTACACCTCTACCTCCTGTTGAGATCACATCTGTTCAGCAGGATTCCTCTTCAGCTATGATTGACATTGTTGCTCCACTCATCGAGCCATCAAGTGTAGTTGTTGAGGCCATATCAGAGGATATTCCTTTCCTCACAGATGACAGTTTTAGCACACCTGTTATCCCATCTTCATTGGAGATTCCATTTCAGGAATCATCTTGAGTTGTTTGATTCACCATCCTGTTATTCAGACACTCCTACTGCAGTTTCGTTCTTCAGTGAGCATCATCTAGGACTTCCATTTTCACCTCACATCCAGGGATTTCCTCTTCCTCGACCGTTGGATATGTTTCTTCCTCCGAGGAGACACATTGTTTTGATCATTGGCACAGGGGTTCTCTCATTTTGGGGGGGCTTTGGAGTCTCTTCTCTCTCCTATGGGGGGAACATATTTTGTACTTGTGTGATAGAAGCAGTTCTTGGGGGGTCGTGTTGAGTCCTCCTTCTATCTCTCTTCTTCTTTCACTCTTGTTTATCTCTTTTTGGAGAGGATTTTTTTCACACTGGGTTTTCTCCTTTACTCCGCTTTACAGAGATTTGGTTCTATTTGGGTACCTGATCAGGCCTAGTTGTCGGGACCCAATTTTACTTTCATGCATTGTAGTTACATTTACTTTTTTGCACATGTTTGTAGCTGCACTCTTGTTCATCTTAAGGGGGTGCTAGAGTAAAGGTTTTCACTTAATTATATTAATTAAGTCACCTTTATTCTACTCTTAAGATTCCACTTAGATGCATATTGTGACATTTAATAATTATATTAATTATTAAATGTCTTCCTATTAGGGTTACTTTTTAGGTTTTTCTTGATCTCCTTTTAAGGATTTATCTTTGTAAATAATCTATTCTATTGTTTGATAATAGATCTCTGATATTACAGAGCTTCAAACCCTCGCTTTCTTTTTTCTCTATACTCTTCCCTGTGACAGGTATCCCTTTGCATACAAGTGTTCTTGGACTCTGAAGTTGGATTTGACAACTTCTACATTATCATGATCTACATAATATTTTATTTCAGTGATAGTTGCTCTAACATAAGTCAAGATGAAGAGGTCACTTCCCTAAAGTGCTTTCATGATTTGATGAACATCTTCCAATCCATTCAATATTTCAAAGACATATATCAAATAATACCCATGAGATGCTTCCTTCTGATGGACATATAGATGATATTCATCCAAAAAAGGGTCTCCCACTCTTGGAATTATCACACAAGATCAAGAAATTATTGGAGATCCTTCCTTTGACTGTGAATCATCAAGATCTCTTGAATCAACACCAAAATCAGATGCATCCCAAATTCAGATTGAAGACATTGAGTACAATGAAGATATCCTACATTATCAGAGAAAAGGGTTATGTTTATCAATACCGATAGTTGACACTCCTAAATAGTAGATTGTATAAGAAATAACATCATGTGTCCAAGAAAAGTCCTATTCAGTGGTAACTTTTCAATAGATGCATTATCAAAGTAAAGGATCAGGTCTACAAAAGCATAATATCTTGGAATCCAAGCATGACATGGATCCCTCCACAGTGATGGGGGAAACTTTATCTATTGTAAATATCAGCATAGGGAGCATGAGAGGTCCTTATGATAAATTTTCTACCAACACTACAACTATCCATATCATGAATCGTCATCCTCACATCATTCCACCCATTAATTGGGACCAACAAAAAGTAGAATATATACCATGAAAATTCATTGAAGAAAAAAAAACAGCCAAGTAAAATAGACAAATAAAATTCAAAAAAGAAAAAGAAGTAAAATCACCCCTCTCAAACTCCATTAGTTAAAGAAACTATGGGGAAAAATGAAAAAGGGGAGTACATATCCATCAAAATTTTGGCCTATACAAAAGAAGACTTCACAAGAAACATATAAGGTATATCAATAAGTTGGTCCTAATACCACTCACAACTCCATATCCACCCTTCATTGCTCATCATCCAAATTTTGGAGAGTTAAAGGTTCCAAACTATGAACCATTTCTTCCACATTTCATATTCCTCATCACACTCCACCATCCATTTTGACATCCATGATATCTAACTTTCACATTGACTATGTCTTGGTTGCTACACTTTTATCATAAGGACTCTAAGGGCACCCTTTCGCAATGTGCGCACTTAGGTGAGGTTGGATTTGGTATCAATAGGGAATATAAGAATTCTTAGGGGTTACATTTAAGCGTTTGTTTCTTGGCAAAACAAATCCTCTATATAGGATACCGTTGGCACATCATGACAATAATATCTACATCAATATCATCAGATGGTTCAACATGATCTACAAATTTTAGAAAATAAAAAATATAAAAAAATAGTAAAAAGAAAAATCATCCTCCAGTGAAAACCACTTCGATGAAACTTTGGGTAAGTGGGTATGTGCAGGATTATGATGGGCCAAAAAGTGGCAATATTATGGGTATTTGTAGGGTATGTGGCTGACAAGCTTTTAAAGTGATGAAGCGAAAAGTTTTTAGAGGGAGATTCTTAGCTTTCCACCAATATAAATTATTCTTTAATTTGAATTTTAATAAATAATTATTATTTATTTTCCTATTAGAATTACAACTAAAGTCGTCGATGGAACATGTTGAAAAACATCTATAACTTTCAAACAATTATCCACATTTTGAATCGAAACATGCATCACATTCTATGCTTCACATACTACCTGGGATTAAAAAAGAAAAATTAAATTTCATGAATTTTTTGGCCCAAGTTAAAAGAATTTGGTTAATTTATCTGAGGAGTTTTTATATTTTTTAAAGTTGTAATAAAAATTCATAATTAATTTATTTACTTGAAATAAATTACAAAAAAATATGCATCACACATCTAGACATGAGTCCTCTATATATATAAAATTTTATAAAAAAATATTATCATTTTATTATAGTTGGGGTGGTTAAGGCAGGACACCTACTTCTTATTTTTTTCCCTAAAATTTAAGTACTTTGAAATTTCAAATTTTTTCACCAAATAGATTTGTTTATTTTAAATAAACCTAGTAGTTGAAACTACATTCAATTTTCTACAGATTCCATTCTTACATATTTTTGAAATAATATAGATAACTTATTCAAATTTTTACATGAAGTTGCCTAACACTGATTTTTCTAAAAATTTTGCCACTTAAGGGCCTATTTTTTCCATGATGATCCTACACATACCCAAGTACCATGATGAAAACCGAGAAAAAAAACATCACAAGTAGAATCAAGCATCTATGTGTGCCACTTCAAAGGGAATCATATTGTTCCCTTCATGGTAACACTAGCATTCCCTCCATTCAATAAATATGTTTTTTATCCAGATCTGTAATGCCACAGTTGCACAAACCCCAAAGGACAACTAAAACTAACAAATTACAACACTTTTTTTTTTTAAGTAAACTAACATAAGATGTACATTAACATACAATACATGTAATACAATTATACATATACAATATCAACTATGTGCTCTAGGGTACATGTGACTGCATTATCAAACACAATTCCCATTCCATAACGATAATTAATGAATCCCAGGATTACATTGCAACCCACAATATAGGATAAGTAAACAATGATCATACATCCATATATTACATTGATCAAATCAAAATATACATATACATCAATATGAAATTACATTGTTTCAAGATTACAAATGCACAACAGTGCTTCCCGACACATAGTGGGAATATTATATCAATTACAAGAATAATACAAAAATAAATAGGGTACAACTAAATTGTGGTGAAACTCTAGATCAACTGCATCGGTACAACTCCGCACTTCACAAACTCTATCTAGGAACCCAATGGGGTGTATAGCACCTTCCACCCAACCACGTGGACCCAAAGTTCCACCCCCCGTGCTAGGAGATGACAAGAAAGGCCCATGACAAAGAACAGTCAATAAAAAATGCTACAAGACTCAACAAATAAGAGTAACAATAAACATAAATAACAACTACATCAAAATGACTACTTCAAGGATGACTGCTTCTAGAGGTACACAAATGCAATAGAATGACAAGCGATGCTATAAGAAGAGTGTCATCGCATGACCCTAACATGGGTTACCCTGGCTACCTCTCACTAGGGGTTGGTGACACATGCAGGACCACTAGCCTCTCATGAGGACTAGGTAGTTATCTTGTCAACCATGGACTTCTTAGTGCATCCTTAGTCTGTGGAAGCACTAATAACATGGGTGAGGCATCTTATTTATCTTGTTTAGTGTGATCCTACCCAAACCCACTAGTTTATTTTATTAAGTTTTCACTTCTTAAACAAACTTTTCCATGGGTTACCCAGGCTTCCCCTTTGTGCATCAACCCCCATGAAGAGCCACTCTCCCTAGTAGCACAAAAACATAAATCTAGTGACATCAAGGGGTGTACCAGGGTATGTGCAAAATCATGATGGGCCAAGAAGTGGTGATATGATGGGTATGTGTAGGGTATGTGGCTGATGACTTTTATTTTTTCCAAAATTGATGAAATGAAAAGGGTTTTTAAAGGAGATTCTCAGCTTTCCACCAATAGAAATTATGCTTTACTTTGTTCAAATTTAATAAATAATTATTATTCATTTTCTATTTGAATTGCGACTAAAGCTTGATTGATAGGATGATTGAAAAAATCTATAGGTTTCAAATGGTATCACATTTTTTGAATATGAAACATACATCACATTCTATGCTTCACATACTATAGGATTAAAAAAAAATGAATTTCATGAAGTTTTGACCAAGTTAAGGTGATCATACATACGAGTTTTTATATTTTTTAAAATTTGTAATAAAAAATTCATAATTAATTATTTACTTAGAAAAAAATTATAAAAAAATATGCATCACATTGGGACATGAGCCCTCTACTTATATCTAAAATATTATAAAAAAATATGATCATTTTATTGTGGTTTGGGTGGTTAGACAGACACCTACTTATTTTTTCTCTAAAATTTAAGTGCTACTGCATTGAAATTTCAAATTTTCACCAAATAGATTTTTTTTTTTCTAAAAATAAACCTAGTAGTTTAGAAACTACATTCAAATTTCTACAGATTCTATTCTTACATATTTTTGAAATAATGTAGATAACTTATTCAAATTTTTACGTGAAGTTTCTTAACTCTGATTTTTCTGAATTTTTCGCCACTTAAGGGCCTATTTTTTCCATGATGATCCTGCACATACCCACCAAAACATGTAAATCACTAAAACCACAAAAATCAAGAGCATATGAGAGGCATGAACCATCTCACCCAAAAAGCTATATCAACTGTCAACACCATGGTACAAGGTAACACGCATAAGAGTTGTCTTCATGGTGGAGGACAAACCTTGGAAACAACTTTTGGACTATGAGGGTCTCCCCTTTCAGTGTAGGAGATGCTTCTCTATGGGTCATTTGGTCTCTTGTTGCCCACATGCCCACTGTAAGGGTGTTGCTACTTGTTGGAAGGATGCTCTATTGGATCACCTCACGATGGGTTCTCCTCCTTCGAAAGTTTCTTCTAAGGATGTTGGACCCTATTGTTTCTTCTCGGGAACCTATATCTGCTCCTATTCTAGCTAACCTTTCTATGGAGTCACAGTTGGCTCGATCTGCTGACGCTGTTCTGTTTGAGCCTACCTGAACTTCATTGATTGCTACTGATGGTCCTTCATTCATTCATGTTTCCTCCCATGTGTTGCTGCCTCCACTATTGTGTGGTGGCTCTTTTCCCTTAGTGTCTTTGGTTGATCCGCTTCTCTCGCCTCGATCAGTGGACTTGGATTCTGAGTCTTCCTGGGCTGTTGTGTTGAGAAAGAAGAAGGGACTCCCTCAATTTGTTGCAACCTCGCGACCTAGGGTTAAGGGATTTAGATTAGTCCCCTCAAATTCTGGGGTTGTCTAAGTCCTAGTCTGTGTTCCAACAACTGTCTGTCAGTTGTTTCTATGTGTGGTTTGTCCTCTTTTCCTAGTTCATTCCTGGTTTGAACTAGCTTCTTTTTTTGGGCCTTCGATATTTTTGTGTTAAGGGTACAACACCCTGTAAATGTTGCTTATCTTATCAAAAAAACCCACAAGAGCTCATAAATCAAAGATAAGATCAAACGGACCACAAAGATCGAGCATGGAAAATCCAATCATAAATAAAGTTTCCCATCGCCTCTGGAAGCCTATTGAATGAACTAGCCTTAAACTCACAGTAGAGAGTAACTCAGTGCTATGGGTTCCCACATGACTAACAAAAAATCTCATCAAATTGAAATATTACAAGGGGAAAAGAAAAATCCACCAACATGGGAAAATAAAAATCCATCTCTTAAATCTCGAACACATTCCATGCAATAATTTAAAAGAACATATTCCACAAATGCTACATTTAATTACACATCCATTTTAACATTATTTAAACAACTAAAGAATTTATATAATTGTTATACATATTCATACATACTTATAAAAAAATTGCTCTTACTTATAATTCATAACATGTATATCTATTTACACAGATATAAATATATATAAATTTAATTAAGAACAACATTCAATTATCTAATTATGTATTTTCACTCACAAAATTACTCTTTATTATAATTCATGAGATAATTATTAATTACACGCATATACATATATATACATACCTATATATACACATATATGTCATTGTAAATGATTATATATATATATATATTACACATTTAATTTAAAATGATATTGTTAATAAAATTTTAAATATACTTATTGGTTGTCTTTTGATAGGATAAAGAAAATGTACAATCCAACATAGTAATAAAACCAAAGATATAAATATATGTATATTTACACACACACATACACACACATATATATATGCCTTTAAACAAAGCGCATTGAATACACAGCCAAGCGCAACCAAGAATAAGGGAAATTATAGAGCTTGAAAAAAGATGACGAACCATTTGAGGATTAAGATGACACCCCTAAAGGAGATGGCAGGGTCAACTAGGAAACAAGGTGTTGGGAGTAAAGGTAACATCGCAACAATATTCATTAATCTTCCAAAAGAAATCATGATCAAGACATTACAAATCTGGACGCCATATGGGAAAATGGGTTCCTAACTAAATGGAAATCTGTAGAGCTTTTATTTAAAAATGGAAAAAAAAATGCAGGGGTTTGTAAAGGAAAAAAATACTCTTAAATCAAAAGCTTAAAGAAATTGAATTCCATTTCCATTTACAGGGATCAACCCACATAAGGACACAGGTGGCATACATCTTAATCACGTATAGTCAATACAAGCATTCACCATATAATAAGGAGATAACAAGCATATAAATTTCAAGCACCATTAAGCCATTATAAAGGGAAACAAAAATCAAATACCAAGCTTTTTCATGGAGCTAAGGTGGCTTAGTGGGGAAGGGTGCACAAACCACAAATAATCAAAGGCTGAACAAATACATGTTCAAAAAAAATTGACTACCCATCAAAAACAAAATTATCTGATACATCATGTTCGGCACTAAATGCCTACAATAGACAACATAAATATAGCAACCTAACCAACAGATGCCCAAAATCTCCTCAAGTCGCACGCATGGCAAGAAGGAATTTCAAGGGAAAAATTGATCTATGCAAAGTTTAAATATAGCAATAAAACATTGGCTATTCTAAAGATTAAAAGGAGGCATAAACTGTAGATCGGTCAAGGCTGAATGGGATTTGGTGAAACTCAAAAACAATTGATCCCCTAACAAAGCGGGTGAAGGATGAGAAAAAGAAATGATGCTCAATGTAAAATGAACAGAAAAAAATTCAGAGATCAAAAGCTATATGATACAATTTTAAAGAGGTACACCTACACTACAACCAAGAGGTAGTTGAAAATAGGGATGCTAAATGAATAAATTCTGAAAGCTACGATTTCCTCAAGACACACTTTGGATAATGGATGCAAACTCAAACCCTACGAGAAAAAGGAAAGATATTTCAAAATTCAAATCTAACATTCACAACGCATCACTATTCAGACATTAATTTCTGACAAACGAAGAGAAGATATTCATTTAATTATTCGAAAACCAAAATTACGGAAAAACAAGACCAACAAGACCAACCTGGAATACCACGCTTCAAAAACGGTGACGAGGTTCTGAATCGAACTCTTTCTCAGCCTCCAATCCATTCTCCAGAAAACAAATTTCTCCAATCCATAAGCTATATATATATATTTATTTATTTTGATTTTATTAGAGAATAAGTTGTAGAGCAAAAAAATTTCTTGTTCCCAAAAACTCAAAAATTATCTTCTTTTCTCCTTGCCTCCAATTTCAATTTAAGAAATTATCTTTGTTTTCAAAAATAAAAATCAACTAATAAATCACTAAAAACAAAAAAGTTGGCAAGTTGCCCTCTAATTCTCAGTTCGAAACTACGCATGCACTTGCATGCAAAATATTTCCCGATTTAAATTTCTTTTTAATTACTTTTTGAAATTTAACATTATCTCATAAATTCCAATTTAATATCTCCATTTAGTATTTTATTTAAACAACATTATCCATCACATTTGAATTTAAAATGAACATTATTAATAAATACATTAATATTCTATTTCATTAAAATATTCCTCATTGATAAAAGTAAATATATATATTATCGAATCATTATAACTTAATGAATTAATTTAATAATTAATTAACAACATTCACTTAATAATTTAATTAAATCAACACTACACTTATTAACATTGCTAAACTGAAAGAATTAATTGAATGACATTAATAAAATTAACACAATGAACTAACATTCCTAGTTTGGCATCAAAGGAGGAGAATGGTTTCTTGACTGCTATTCCCTCAGATGAAGAAATCAAAAAGGTTGTATTTTCTTTTGAGGGAAATAAATCTCTGGGGCTGGATGGTTTCCCTTTGTTATTTTTTCACTGTTATCGGGAGATTATCTCTAAGGATGTTATCAATGCCACAAAGATATTTTTTGGTAGTAGACAACTTCTTAA
>VDFB02196310.1:0-63936 GCA_007258455.2 Sequoia sempervirens | reverse complement strand
CATCTCTTGGTGCACAGATTCATCCAACAATAAAAGTGATGGGAAGAGTTCCAATATCGGACTTGTGCCTTCTGGAAGTAATATTCATCACTTCTGGTCGGACTCTGTTGCTGGAAGTATTGTTTTTGTTGCCATCATGAAACACATCATTGTAGGATGCGCTGGGGTTCATCCTTGATCATCTGTACATCATAGAGTTTGTTGCTTCTGTATAGCAATTCTAGGTGGGTCGCAGCTGGAAAAGGAGTGCATCGATAAATTTGAATGGTCAAAGACCATATTCAAATTTAACTAGCCACCACTACAAATTCAGAGTTAAGTTGAGAGGAGAAACAATTTTCTGTGCAATATGAAGATTGTGATGTACCAACAAAAAGAGAAGTATTTTTTGTTTGTACCCTTGCAATCATTTTTTTCTTCTAGGCTGAAATTCAATCTGCTAAGTTGTGCAGATTTGACATTGCTTATTTGGTTCGTGTGTGTAGAAAAGATCTTGTTTTCTCTTGAATAGTGATCACTGGGATGAGACCCTTTAGAGTCACCTTTCATTCATTGTGAATTGTTTTATACTAGTTGCGAAGATTTCTGAGTGTGACTTAGAAATGAAAAGAGAACTGCAAATTCGATTGTGATTGGATGATCACATCGACACCATTCTCTATGTGCATGGACTGTGATGGTGCCTTGAGAGGGCTGGTCCTATATTGAATATGCTGGCTGCCTAACCTATCTAAGAAATTTGTGTTGTGTAGATAATCTTTTGTTGTGCTGAGTTTAGCACTTCTGAGAGCAGAAAAGATGAAAGCAAAAATGTATCCGAATCAACAAAGATAACTATTATTATTTCTTTATTTTGATCTTTTTGATATTTGCTACATATTTCACTTATAGGTTGATTCTTATATATAAACTATTAAGTGATAAGCATTTCATGTTTTTAATATTGTTCATGAATTCTTATGTATTCATGCTATAACTTGGGATTGTAAACTTTATTTGATTCTAGCCTTGATATTTCTTTGGATAGTTATAATCTGTTAGTAATCTGTCTCTAAAATGCTTCCAGGACGGATCGAGGAGCAAGAAGGTAATGAGAGATTGCACAAGGAGGAAGAGCTTCAGGCATCTTATGAGGAAGTCATGCCGACCAAAGAAATGATCAAGCATGGAGTCACAAATTGCAGTCATGGGACTGAGTTGGTGGCTGAAGACATCTTTTGAAGAGGAAGAACCTATTCAGGTTGTCATTACTTCGAAGAGGGAGTTAAAAATCTAAGGATTCAAGGTTCAAGTTGAGTGCATGTCCAAGAAAAGTAATGAGATTCTGTCAATAGAGGGATTTCACTTCTAGAGGATTTCCTTGCAATCTCTGAGGTAGGGATCAAGAGGGGGTTCTGTAACTCACTGAGATGAAGTGTAGGTTGCAGTATTGCAAGGCCGATGCTAAAGTTGTTGGAAGACCTCTTCAGCTGTTGAGATCAGAATTGTATAAGACAATCAATCTGGTTTTGTCATTGGTAGCTCCGCAAACCTATTTAGAATAGAGTGATCTGGGATGAGGTCGAGGAGGACAATCTTGAACTCTCTCAGAGGTGTGCGCTGGAAAATATTCTCTAAGGCAAGCGTTGCAGGCAATCTTGGACGAAGAGGTCAGAAGATTGATGCAAGTATTTGAAGATTCAGAGGGATCCTACTGAACCTGAAAAAGATGGTGATCTAGTTGATCTTGGTTCTTTATGTTGATTTATTTCTTAATGGAGAAGATCACCTCATTATCAAATGCAAGAAGGAGTTAGCTTCTGAATTTGAAATGAAGGATCTTGGTTACATGCATTACTTCCTTGGTTTAGAAGTATGGCAGAGGCCTAATGAGATCATTCTAAGTCAAGGAAAGTACACTATAGACATCCTGAAGAGATTTGGTATGGTGGATTGCAAATCCATGTCTATGTCGATGGAGACAAATTTGCAGAAGAGGCTGCAGCTAGTTCAGATCTGGTGGATCCTACCTTGTACAGTCAGTTGATTGGATTGTTGACACTAGACCAGATATTTTCTATGCAATGAGTGCATTTAGATGGTTCATGTGTGAACCAAGGCAAATACATCTAGTTGCAGCGAAGCATATCCTGAGTTACTTGCGTGGCACAGTTGGGTATGGCTTGAGATATTCTTCTGATGCGTCTTGAAGCTACATGGATATTCTGATTCTGATTGAGCAGGATGTGTTGCTGATCGGAAGAGCACCTCTGGATGTTGCTTCAGTTTGGAGTCTGTAATGAAATCCTGGTGTAGTAGGAAACAGTTTTCAGTGGCACTTAGCACTGCAGAGGCCAAGTATATTGTAGCTTGTATGGCAGCTCGAGAAGCAGTGTGGCTTCGGAAGCTCCTTGCAGGATTGTTTGGACAATCGTTGGAGTCGACTGTCATCCATTGTGATAATCAAAGTTGTGTGAAGCTTTTTAGTTGAGAGCGAGTCTTAGCATCAGTGATCTTTAATGCATTTCTCTCTGTGAGAGGGATTTGAAGTGCAAGCCCTTGTTAATGCATTTCTCTCTGAGAGAGATTTGAGGTGCAAGCCCTTGTCTAATGCATTTCTCTCTGTGAGAGAGATTTGAGGTGTAAGCCCTTGTTTCCACCCTCTGGGAGTAGCCATGGTGGATGTCATGTGTGTGACTCCATGACAACATCACGTGAGAGAGTCCGTGATGATTTTCTTGTACTTGTGTTTTTCACCCTCTGGGAGTAGCCATGGTGAACGTCATGATGAGGTGACAACATTACGTTGAGTGATTCTGTGATGGGCACTTGTGCACATGTACCATACATGGGAGTAGCCATGATGGTTGATATCACGATGAGGTGATATGTTCCCCTCCACATATGGTTGTAGCCATTGTGAGAGTCATGTTGAGAGAGTCCATGACTTTGTGTATCGGAAGTATTCCTCCCTAGCTAAGAGGGAGTGTTGATGATTGTAGCTACAGGCTACATACTTCCGTCTTATTGAGAATAATAAATTCATATAGCCTAACAGCTATTTAGTTATTGAGTAAATCAAAGTGAAGAGGCGCTTCATTTGGCAACAATATTATCTTCTAATTGGGCCGACCTTCCTTGTAATTCGCATCATTTAATTGTAATTATATTTCTCATATTGTGGCCGACCTGTTCTTGAAGAGGTGCGACCTCTCCCACAAATTGTATTTATACAAGGTCATTTCCATCCATTTGAAAGGGAAGCGAGTTCATTCATTCCTCTAAGTACGAATCTCATAGTGCAGGTCGAAGGTTCTATAAGTGCAGATTTCGATATCAAGGAAGTGCAGATTATTATCTGTCATTGCATCTAGAGTTGGTGCTGGATATTGGACTTGTGATTGGCCTCATTTTAATGTGAATTGTTGCCATTATTATATATATAAGAGAGATCTTTGTTGCTGGGGTTTTCTCCCTCAAGTGGAGGGTTTTCCCAGGGTATATTCTGTGTTTGTGTGTCTGATTTTTTGAATTAAAATCTGCTTATATAATCTGATCACAAAACTAACAACTACTACGCTCTACTCCTCATGCTGCCTCTCTACATAACTAATCATGCAGCCTGGCCAATCAAAATTTGAAGTTAAAGTTTAACAGATTTATAAACTTTATAAATACGCCCTGAACATTCATTCATGGCTGTGCTGAATCTTTCCCAAGCCACAGCACCACTCCACTGATGTATGGGCTGTTCTTGACTACACATCGTGCAACCTGTACTTCACTCTGCTACAAACACCACTGATCCATGTTGAGCAGTCCACCCCTTCACCAGATTTGTTAGTCATCTTTTGTGGCCGACTCCTAATCTCTCATGCCTCACACCTATCCTGCACATACTCTGCAATTCCTGAGCACACTGCAGAAGACCAACATAATCTGATTGCACTGCTTTAATGTGGCTGGTTGTCTTAATGGAGAAGCAGATAAATGTACCCAGCGGCAGTTGCAGCACTTTCTCCCTGATCTGGACGTGCCTTACTCTTTACTACAGCTTCTCAGTCAATCAAATGTCACTCACAAGTCTACACAAGGGCCTGTCTTCAAAACTTGCTTCCTCTTTAATTTGCTCTAATACCATATTAGCGTTTATACACAAGGCATGTTATTACATGGATTTAGACGCTGCTATTTATAAGCTAGCAACCTGATAATGCAAACAAAAATCATGAAACAAAATACTAAACAGTTACTGATTTGGGCATAACAAGTCATCTATTATTAAGCAAACTTAAACATCAAAAAGCTATGTTGCCTAAATGTATATGATCTAATAATTTACTCAAGATTTGTAATTTGGGTGTTTCTTGCAGTGTCCTGATCCGCATTTCAAAAAGAAACACCACAAATGAAGGATTCTTCAGAAATCACTGGCAGATGCGATTATGAACAACTTGGTTTCTGGGGGTCAGGTAATTTACAATCTTTTGCTGACTGATGTACTAATTAGTGTGACTTTGCATTCATCAGAGTTTGTATTAGAACTCCCCATATGATGAAAAATGCCATGCTTCTTCTGAATGTTTAAGTTTCCAATCATACTTCTAAATGCAAAATTATATAAGGTTTTCCTGTTTTTCAAGAATGAATAACTTTGATTTTGCATAAAACGATTTTTAACAGCTTTTTCAGACTTAATAGAATATGAAGTTCCTTTTATTAGAAGGACCTACTTATGATCAATGTAATGTATGTAAAAGTAGTTGGATAATAATCCATCTGTATGCAACATGTATGCTTTTTGTATGGTTATTTATGAGAAGCTGTTAGTGTAAGAACTGTTGATTTGTTTTATTGGATAAAAATATATTTTATAATGCTATTTTTGACCCTTCTTCTCTGTACATAAATAGATCACAACAGCTCATTGCATCTGAATGATACCGATATGAAAATTTCAAGTACCATGCTGCAGAAATCCTGTCTGCGTGTCCAGATTTATACAACATTCTAGATTACATCCAAATCTTGCAGGTACAAATTATTTATAAGATAATTCCATCAACTTCCAAAAATTACATCCCAATATGTGCGCATGTCCACCAAATGCCTGCAATAATTGGCTAGGCCATCTTTAGAGCTGATTAGTCATTACCTACAACTGATTAGCTGCATCCCAACCTTGCAAAATCAACAACAAAACTCACACTTAAAAGCAATATGATGTCTATGCTTGTAGGACCCCCAAATCCAGTTTCATATTCCACTGTGTGGATTGGCCTCCAAAACCCCCCACTGCCCACTTAAAGCCACTGCAACAATTTGACTTTCCATTCCATAATTTTCAAAGCCCTTATTCAACAAGTCATAACATTAGAGATCCCAACAAGACATAATATATTATGATCTCAACAAAACAATATGGAATAAGTAAGATAAGTTATGAACTTATGATACATAAACTTAAACCTATACTGACATCTACAAAACCCAACCATATAGCCTATAAGGCTGTAAGCATCTTAGACACTTCAACATTATTTCATGACCAACAATGACAGTTATAATAAAATTAAGGTAAACGAACATGTTTAGTTAGCAACAAAATCTCAATAAATAATTGTAGACACTTGCCAATTGCTAATGTAGCAATCATACCATCAATTTCAGGTAAGAAAAATATTGAACCCATTATAATTTATGGGTCACATAGAGTGTTTAGAAATCCAACCTAATTCTCATTGACAGAACCTTTGACAAACTACAAAGGTTATAATGTTATAACTTTAACAAAAAGAATTATCAAACTATGGCATCACCAGCATTTCATTTTGTGCATTATCAAACCACATGTCTTCCTTTATCGAACTTAAGATCAATGCTAGTGTGCCTTTGTAGTGAATCTGTGTTGTAAGCCATCCTTGGCACCACTGACAGCTTCACACCCTTAATCAGCAGTCTTGAACCCAGTTCCTTTACTGTTGCATGGCACCATGGTCACCAACCTACAACCTCCCCATATTATGGTATCATCATCAAGAGCTCTACAACCTCCAAATTCTGATGCCTCCATCACGGTGCCATGTCATCATTAGAGACTGTATAGCAGGTAATTACAATACCAAAAGAAGACTGTGTACCTTTCAATGATACAATACCATTTCTCAGCATCATTATCAATGGTCCTACATTATTTTTGTGCTTTCTTTCCATCTGCACATCTAAACCTCATCATACCACTTCTTCTGGGTAATTACTGTTTTCTATGCTATTGGTAACACTTGGTTGCCATTTTATTTCCTTACCTTGGTGCAATGCCTGCCCCACTGCCAACTTTTGGTACTATAGTCACACCATGGCCGAAATCTTTTAACTCTTAAATCAAATGTAAAATGAGAGTGGTGGTTTCAAAATTTCTTCTGTTCCATCTTCCAGCCCTGGTTGACAACAAACTTTGAAGTTGAAGATTTTTCCTGAAACATGGTCAGAATGCAAATCTTGAGCTTCATGGTGCCTGTATTCAATATCTCCACTGTCAGATTTCTCCTTGGATGTTGGCCATTGCTCTGATCTTAACAGGGTCCACCTTGCCATCCAAAAAGGAGACAAGATGGCCTAGATACTTAACTTCCTTTACTTGAAGACAACATCTAGAGGACTTGGCATAAGGTTGATATTCCTCCAGTAGCCAAAAGACTTGATCTAAATGCTTCAGGTTCTATTTCCAAGTTTTATTAAATATAAGAATATTATCACACAAGGAAAGCACAACTTTATGAAAAAAAAAACCTAACAATGTGGTACTGATACAGAATTTTTGTGTTGTGTCAATTTTAAAGCTTATGTCTATTGTTTTCCCAAGTACAAGTCATGATTAGGTCTTATCCAGTTTATTTTGTCTTCTTGTCATTGCGGCTCTTTTCTCAATGTACACAAGATCATGGAATGGAGCTCTTGAAGTCATCCATCTTGGTGAAGGGAGGTTGCTGTTAGAGGGATTAGCTAAGTTTGAAGATCAGCATGCACTGGATATAGGAGGGAGTTCAGACTTTGAGCATTGACATGTAATAGGGCATACCCTTACAAAGGAAATACTCATCCAAATTCAAGTAAAGAGTTTCCATAAAGGCGTGCACCTCTATGAGGAGAAATTAAAGTCATGTTCAAAATTCAGAGAAGGTGGCTAAGGCATGAGGTAAAGTGTGCACCTAATGAAAGGATTTACATTAGAAATTTAATAAGAATTTGTCATTGAAAGGTACACATTTTGACATAAGAGAATGTTGTTTCAAGACAAAGCCAAAATGGCTTTATGAGGTGTGCAACTAGAGTATAGCAGGTAACACTTGATAGAGAGGATTCATAGCATGAAGATCTTCATCAAAAAACTGTTGCAAGGTGTGCATGTGAACTAGAGGTGCACACCTGAGAGAGACAAAGTCTAAATTTCAAAAAGCATTCATAGGTGCACCTAGAAGCATGAAGTTTGTGCTCAAACAAAGGAGTAAGTACAATTAAAGGTAAAGAGAAAACAATACAGAAGTGTGCATCTCATGAATAAGGGCACACTTCATAAAAGAAACGAAGTACATAATACAGGTGCATGCCGAGTCTGCTGGTGTGTAACTCACCAAAGCAGAAAGCAATGCCAAATGTAAAGTGTAAAGGCCACGTTCACAAGTGCGCACTTGATTTAGAGGTGCATGCCTCATACAAAAGCTTTCTTATTTTCAAAATCTCTTTTTTGCAGTACATAAGGTTGTGCCTTACTAAAAACAAATAGATTTAAAACTCAACTTTCAGTTTAGTTATCAGGTGTGCATATGGGGTATGAGTGCACATTTCACTAAAGGAATTATTCAGATTCAAATCAAGTTAAAAAAACCTTTACAAAGGTGTGCATGGTATTCAGAGGTGTGCACCTCAATGAAGAAACTTTCGTTTTCAGAACATGTTAAGCACATGTCTGTTTGTGGGAGAAAAGGCCCATTGAAAAGTGCATACGTGGGTAAAGAAAGATCAAAGTGCAAGGTCGAATCAGATTCCCATTGAGAGGTGCACATAGCATTCAGAAGTGTGCAACTATCATAATATCAAACCTGACCAGCTTTAAGGAGATGACCAATAAATACAGGGGAGTGCACTTGTCCATCTTGAACAGCAGACTCAGAAAAATCAATAGATTAAAGGTTTATTGATAGGCGTCTAAGTGCAAAAATAGACTGAGATACATCTATAAATAAATCAAAGGTGATGCCTATCCGGGGAGTTGTAACTTTTCAAAACTAAAGATGCAAAGACCTCCAAATTCAGATTAATTCCTTAATCAGCAGATTAAAATCTCTTGAACAGTGATATTTTTGGAAAAGACTTGAGCTTAAATCAATCACTTCCCTTCATCATTTTCTACAGTAGTGTGCAGGGCACCAAAATTGAAGAAAAATCAGTCATAATTGCAGTCAAATCAGACATAACAAGGCTTCATTCTTCTTTTCTTATCTCTCAATTATTTGCAAAATCTAGTCAAAATCAATCATAGGGATACTTTTACAGCAGGGTTTGAAAGAGATTGTTTTATCAACAGCTGATTTTCTTTAAATTTTTCCAATTATCAGTAAAATCAAATTAAAGCTGATTGTCATAAATTCATATTATCATCAAACCTTTTTATTTTCACAAGGATGTTATTTAGAAATTTGAAGTTTTCAAAAAAGGTCAAACCCTAAGGGATATTCAGAACAATATTTGAAAGTAGGGCGGGTTGAAGGATCATTGGAAAAGGTCAGGGTTTCAGAGTGGTTTTAGAGGACCTGCCATGATCAAAGCTTCAACTTCAAAGCCGCTTGTTGAAATTTTCTCTTTTTAGCTTGCACTAAAAATGGTCAGTGCTACTCTAGCTGTCTCAGTTTTTAAGAAGAGCATATTCTGAAAAGTTTCTATTTAGCACATGCTATTTTTAATGATCTCTATTTTTAGTGTGGTCTGCTATTTTTAAATCATCTTTTTTTAGGAGTCTATCTCTGGATCTCTTGTCATGCAAATTAAGTGACTTCTAAGTCCTAGTTTGTAATAATTTTTACCATCAATTTAACTGACAATTGCATGGTTTTATATTTATTTTTAATAGATAGGACATTTCTAATAAAGATTGCATTGCATGCAATCAAGTTGTTCTTAGAGTAGACATCATTGTTAGTTTTTTATTTATTTTTATGCAATGCTTTGTTAAACTTATAAGTCTCATTTTGCACTTAGTTTCATAATGGTGATTTTCATGTTTGCATGTTACTGAAATTGCTATTCACTAGTATTCATTATTGTCAATACATAATTCATTATTCATTCAACAGAATTTAGTAATGCTTAGCTTGCTTCTAATTTTCTATTGAGGTATTCTTGTCATGTGTGTTGAAGGCTGAAGCAGACCGAATAACTTTTAGTGAGTTCGCAAACTTTGTATTGTAGGTTTACTTGAAGTTGGAGATTATAGCTTTGTACCAATTCCTTAATGTAATTTACCAAAGTGTTTGTGTCCTTATGTGTAAACCTATTTGATTCTTATGTGTATTGTATTGCATAGTATGCTTTTAGCTTATGAAATATTCCCTTAACTTTTTTCCCCAAAATTAGACACACAAATCAGCAACCAAACACTGATTAGCGTTAGCTCCAAAAATGCAAATCAGCAAAGAAGATAACTCTAACCAAGAATGTTCACCAAGATCCCAATGTGGGTGAGGTGATAGCATATGGTCAGAGGATCGTTAGGCATAAACAAAGCTGAAAGTACAATTCATCTGCTGATGCAGGCATCCACAAGCAGTGGGAATACTCCACTTATTCAGTGGGTGAGTTTACAACAATTATTAGGCGGCAAGCCGGCCTTTAAATCCACTCTTCCACTTATTAACGTGGGGGGAATACTGTCCACACAACCACTTATTTTGTGGGGGGAATTTACAATCAAGAAAGATGTTTATTCTAAAACTCAACCACTCAATTGTGGGAGTGTAATCAAGTATAAATTGCAGCAATAAAATGAAATAGTTGTTAGTACTACTAACTAGCTTTACAATGAATAGAAATAGTTGCAAATAAGAGAGATAAGCTTCTAGAATGTTCTTTATCCACACTGGCGGTAAACCATCCAGGGGTTACATATATGAGAGAGTAATCATAAGATTTTGCAGCTAATTAAATGACTGGAACAGTACTACTGTTTACAGTCTTACAATGATAAACAACTGCAATTTTCAAGTGTTATTACAATCTTTACAAAGCACAATGAAATAGAAGATTTTTCCACTTGATATCCTCTCAATTAATGAAGCTTAAAACCAAAATCAGAATACTGAAGCAAACTGATATAAAAATCAGCAATCTGGAAATGATTATCAGCAAACTGAAAACACATAAAAATAATCACAACTCCTTCACAATACCTCCAGAAGATGAAATATAGCTTGCAAAAGCTCTTGAGAAGGTTGGCGCCCAATTTACAATGACAAAATAGCATCTAAACTCAACCATTAATTTATGCACGAATCCCAATGCTCTCCAAAAAGGTATGGCCTCCTTGCAAGGGCGATTTTGCTTAATAAAATCTGAAACTTGGAATTAAATTTTGATAACCTCCAAATATGGTCGCCTCTATCATAGAAATGCAATCATCAAATACCTAGAACCAAATAAAATTCATACTAAAAGCTGTATACAAAAATCACTTTCAGCCATGATAAACCAGCAACATGAAAACTGGAAATATCTCACCAAAACTCCACAATAATGCTCAATATGTACTTCTGGATGAAGCACACTCTCAATCCACCACCTAGGGAACCATAGTTGCAGGCCCGAAGAATGGAGTAAATTTGCTAAGCTTTCCCTTAGCCGGATTCTGGATTCATTCCAGCAGCGTAACTTTGCTCTTCAAAAATATGCATAATCAGCTCTTCAAACAGCAGCAATATATAAACTTCAATTGGCAAATGAAGCAACAAGAACTCTTCAAATTCCAAGAAGTTGAATCACTTCAACTTCCAAAAGGGATGCCACCTTTTTGCATTTTACTTTTTGAAATAATATAATATTACTCAACCTCCTTTTCACTTTGCAACAATAAAGCATTTAATAAATTATTAAATGCACAATTGACCCCTTAATGGCCCCTCTTTTAAAACAACATGAAGTTATTACTCCTAGGCGTGGGGTACAACTGAGAAACATGAAATTTGACTAAGTATAAAAACTCAGTCCATGGAGATAACCAAAACCAATGCCAATACTGAAACTGATGGATAGCAAGATCACTTGAGGTGAGCTGCTGATGATGCTACTGCCAAATTTAGACTTACTAAAAATAGCCAACTGCTATAAATTGTAACGAACACACTTGTACGATAAATTTAAAACTTTACAATTCATACATAAAAGTAAGAACAATACCATTTTGATTAAAAATTTCTTTTCAAAACATAAATAAGAAACATCTTTTGCATCTTTAAACTATTTCATTCCAAATGAAATTACAAAGCATGAAGAGAAATATACATACATAGCCCGTAGGCTTTTGACACCAATAGAAGTAAGAAAGTCCAGGAGTTCGTCCTGTCAAGTCTTGGGTCATCCGTTGGGTGTTCGTGGAGGAGAAACATCACTCGAGCGTTTTTCCGCCAACCACGGACTTATAATGCGGTCCCCCGCACGATCATTTTACAATGAACGGCCCTCCCTTCGAAGAAGAGATTGGTTGGGTAACCTTTAATGACTACCAACTAGACATAATGCTGTGATTCTACAAAACTAGCTTTCGTGCTATCGGCAAATCACAAACTAGGTTGTATTTCGGAATCACGGTGAACTGACAGTGTAGTACAACAACTAAATGGTTCCTTACACTACTTTGGCCAAAGTGTTTACGTTCAACGAAGAACATAGGTCATATGTCACATTCACTAGCTAGGTTCAACTTGACTTGAGGCTATCTTAATTCTACGCGTAGGTTGGTCTATCGGGTTAGTCCGTACCCTAGACTTCCTACATCATCTATCTACTGGAATGATGAATCATTTAAACAAGATACTACAACTGACGCCCTAATTCAGGATATACACATCCTAGGGATACAATAACTTGACTAAGTTGTTTGTATCTAGTTGTAGTATAAAACTTGCAAATATTCTCGATTCAATCCTAGTAACTATTATCTTATACACAAGCATATGCTCCTTATATAGAGCCATTAAATACTATGCAGATTGCTTTCCATTAACTAATGTAAACCGTACACCAATGACAACAAAAGTCATGAAAAGACTACATACATGAGACATTTTATATCACAAGCTATCACATGTTTAAGAAACTATTATTCTTTCTTATTCAATCTTAAGTCAACCAGTTAATCAAACACTTTCCTTTTCAGTCATGACTATAATTCAGAGTTTTATCAGATTACTCTAGAATATTAGAAAAATATGTAAAAGTAAGAATTTAGCATGCTTGATTAAGCTTTCCAGAAGTTTGGAAGGTAACTCCTTCTCTTGCCTTCACCCAGATGGTTTTCAGCTTGAATCTTGAAACAAATACTCGACACAGTAACTAGCAATTCCTGACTACTGCTCTCTTATTCAGGGATTACTTCTCATTAACAGAATAAACTTAATAATTTTCTCACTAAGGCGAACTCTCTCTTTAGCCACAAAATGCTCTATGAAAACTTGGCTGTCAATTCCTAAGAATATGAATGCCAAACGCAGGTATTTATAGGTTTGATTTTAGAACTGATTTCCTCCTTCTATGGCGCCAGAATTGCCAGCAAGATGTGGAATGCTTCAAACTGGAAACGTGTTGCATTAAGGCGAGGGTTTCGACCTCCATTTTTGACAGCTATGATGTTTGTTTCAATTCGAAATTGTTCAGTTCGTTAAAAACGCGACAGCTCTTATTCTGGTGCGTTTTTGCTGCTAGGTTAGATGACAATTTTACATTTAAGACTTTTTCCTTGCTCTAATGGCGTCCACATCCATTTTTCTTGCCAAGTATGAAACCAGTTGACAGTTTCCAAACGTTTGGCCTTCACCACGCGAATTCCTGCACGTTTTTCTTTTTCATTCGCCATTTTTACGGCTGAGTTCCTTATTTCGAATTTTGCTCAATAATGTTTTAATAAAGTTCAAAACAATAGTGACGCATTTGCCCAAGCTCAGAATCGAAGTTTAATAATTCAACGCAATGAAGTATTCTTAGAGAAATTCGCGATTTGAAGTATTCTTAGAGAAAATCGCGATTTTTATTCTCTTTTATGATTTAGTCTTATTTTATAAAAATGTTTAATACTTTTATTTAAGTATATTTATATATATTTTATTCTATTAAAATATCTATATAATATAGTTTTTAATTGTATAATTATTTAAATTGGTAATTTAAATAATATCGTATACCTTTATAAACTATATTATATTTATATTTTAATAAAATATTAAATATATAATTATACTTCTTTATACCTGTACATCTATATACATCTACATTATACGTCGATATACTGAGAGTCAGTCAATATTATATGAAAACATGTAAATGTATATATATGTATATGTATAAATTCAGAGGCAAAATATCGTTATTATATATAATTCATTCATCACGTTAGCTGTGGGTACGTATACTTGTATATATATTTATATATATACTATATGTATAAGTATCCATAAATACATTTATATCGACACACACGTATGGCATATCCATCTGCTTAATACGTTTGTATCGACCTGAATGTACTTATGGGTACTTGTACATATCGTATTCGTATGTATATATGTACAAATACACATATCCACCTCTAACCAGTACTTATTACTTATAAGGTTATACTGGTAAGCATCACTCGTTTACACAATCATAAGAAGAGACGACTCCTAATGATACTAGACAAGCCTACGGATGACTTACCTTTAACCAGAACAATGACTTAGCTTACTCAGTTCTATGGTTTGTGTGTGTATGTCCAGTTGGTATCCATTACTGTTTACCCGACCAAGTTCTTCCCCGAGTGATATCTCTCCTCTGTCTCGAGGTACGAACCTGTTTCCTGCAAATCATGACATGGCAACGGAAGTCATTTGCTCAAAACCAAGGAAATACACATTAAGCATCGTAGAAAGCTAGAACAACATTATTTCATAACTCAATATGCTAATTTCATTCAAGAATTATATCAATAGAAGCATCAGATAATGAGACAATCATTTAGGACACATTCAATTGATCACAAGAACAATTCAATTTATTCAACAGAAAGATGCAACATTTACAATATACATCCTATGCAATAGTAGCTATACAATCGAGGTGTAACATAAATAGTAAGTTCACATCAAAACAACAGATAGCCAAACTGAACACTAACCTGCAAAGGATTGAACTGCTGCTAGACAGATACTGCCAAAGGATAGACTTGCTAAAAATAGCAATTGCTATAAATAGTAAGTCTGCACAACATCCTCTGAACACCAACTGAGCAATATCTGAAAGAGGAAACCCTAATTTTCCACCTCAGCTTAGCCTACGGATTTCTGGAAATAGGCTAAATCCTATTGAAGAGTGTAGGGCCAAAATGGGGACATTACAGCTTAACAAGTAAGCCTGTAGTTATTGCAGGGATTTCTTTTAGTTGAAAAGCATAAAAATATTTTGCCGTGAGTTGAAGAGCATGCCAACCTTTTATCCTAGATGAATTAAAAAAGATACACATTTAGTTTATTTAGCATGAGTATGAATCATTCCAATAAAAACATTGTAAAAATTGTAAATAATCAAGTCCATGTTGTCTAAATTAGGGTTGTAGGTGATTTTTTGTTTGCAGGGAGCTTTTGTTTCTAATTCGAAGAGTGGTTCTATTGTACATCTGTACCATTTTGTGTTGCATTGAAAGGTGCAAAATTAAAATGCTAAGAAACAATATACAGGAATCGTAAAACATTGAAAATTGTATGACCAGTTAGTAAAACCAAAAATCATATTGCTAAAACTTATAATGACTTTCATATGTATGAAAAGTGGTATTGGATACATATTCCTTGACTTGAAGTTGATGGTAGCTAGAATGCAAATCTTATTTAGTAAAAGACATAAATCCATGCATTTCATCAAATAGATCGCTATGCTCCCCCAAGTTTTAGGGATAGGGACAGTAGGGATGGGGGAATGTGTTTCTAGTATGTGTTTTTTCTGCTTGGCCATTTTTGGGGGATGGTAGGGAACGACTATTTAAAAATAAGGAAAATTTTAAAATATAAGGAAATTTCAAATATTCATATGACAACATTGATGAAACATTCATCATAGACATTATCAAATCTTAATACACAACATTAGATTTGAATTGAGATTTCACATGAGAATTGACAAACAAATTAACGAAATTTAATTGTTTTCATTGTCAACATGCATATATATTATAATTATATGATAATTATGACAAAATGCCCATAGGTTGTAAGTTTCAACTACAAAATGATAAAAACATAGAAAATATATAGCTGTCCCTAATCAACATCTGCTTTTAACAAGTTTGCATCAAAACTAGAGTCCAAGCCTGAGTCATTGCCACTCTATGAGGGGCTGCCTCATCCAATGGAACTCCAACTCAATCCCTCCTATGCCTCATCCTCATCAACTTGTATAGCATCTTCGGGGTTTGTTGATTTTGTAGCCGCAAGGAACTATGTATGGCTACCAACATCTCCAATCGTCTATAGGTAAGGTTGTTCCTTTTGATTGATTAGATGAAGCTATATGTGGACCAATTTCTCTTTGCAACAAAGGAATTGACAACTTGTGAAAGGAGGCATGTGACGAGTATCATCAACTCTGGTGCATCCTTTCCATGCCACATCCATCATACAATAGGGTCGGCTTGAGCTATTGTAGCTCTATCCGTCCTTGCCTCTAGTTTGCTGAAGGTTGGACTATAAAGATTGATAAAAAATAGCCATTGTGTGCGAAGAATATAAGACTCCTTATTAGTATAAATTTTTAAAGGCCCTTAATGAACCCTTCTTTCACCTTTTCATCATGAGATGGAGGTGTTAGTTTTAGGATCAAAAGTGCAATTAAGTAGAAAACACAATCACAAAGAAGACAACACAGCAATTTATCTTGGGAAAACCCTCCTACTCGAGGGAGAAAAACCCAGCAATTTATTTGCTTATACATCAGAAATAGAAGTGCAGAAATAGCACTCAAAATCAGGCCCTAGAAAGGCCGAAACTCATACAATGGATCTGCACTTGTATATAGTGCGATTTCTTGAATACACAAAATATTTAACTCTTCTCCTTGAGTCAAAACTGCTACTCTTGAAGGCGAACCTGCTGCTGAAGAAATTTGATTTTTTTTGGAGTGGAATGAATATATGCTTAATGTGGAGACACCTTCTCATTTATATACAAGACTAGATGAGCTCACTCTAGAGCCAACCTAGCAAATATAATATTTTATTTAACAAATGATAGGCTGACCTGCCTATGATTAATTTTGCTTAGGGAAATACCTCCCGCAGCTATAAAACACTAACACTCCCTCTTAGCTAGGGAGGTATTCTCAAATATGCTTGTCATGGAGTCTATCAACATGATGTCCACAATGGCTACACCCAATTGTGGAAAGCACAACTCAGTCTTAGAGATGTGATCTTGTACAAGGGCTTTCACCTCATATTTCTCAGTCTCAGAGAAATATACACTACAAGGGCTTTCACCTCATATTTCTCCGTCTCAAAGAAATATACACTACAAAGGCTTTCACCTCATATTTCTCCGTCTCAAAGAAATACACATTACAAAAAAACTTTATGATGTTGTGACTCCCTCTGGACCTCCAAGTACCCGCATCAATCTCCTGACCTTGTCCAAGATTGCCTGCAATGCTTGCCTTAGAGGAACGGTTTCCAACATACACTTCCGAAACTATTGACTTACGAGAGTCTAGGACTTAGTCCTCCTCGACCTCATCCCAGATCACCCTATTTTGAATAGGTTTGCAGTGCTACCAATGCCAAAACAAGGTTGACTGCCTTGTGCAATTTCGTTCTCTGCAGCTGAAGAGGCCTTCCAAAAGCTTGACCTTGCAACACTACAACCCGCTTAGCTGACACCTTCACTTCTTCTCAGTGAGTCACTTTAGTTCCTCGAGTCATAGGACACAAAACTCCCTCTCAATACAAAGATTACAAAAAAATCCTCTAGAAGTGAACTCCCCTCCATTGACTGATCTCAGAACCTTAATCCTTTTCCCGGACATGATCTCAACTCGTGCCTTGAATTCTCAGAATCTAACTCCCTTTGAATGGCAGGAGTGTAATCGAGGGATGAATCCATACCCATTTTCTCCTCAATCCATCCCGCATTTTAAAGAGATTAATAATAGTTCATAAAAATCAAACTACCTCGATACAAATGAAGCATGTAGTCATCTAGCAAATATCATTAGATAGAACAATTAAAGGAATGATACATAATAGAACTTATCTTTGTGGAATCAGAATCTCCTTAAGTGCTGCACTTAAACCCTCTTCAGGTTTGCTCTTATCTTTCCTTTAGATCTGCTCATATGTAGCATTAATTCTCCTTCAATTTGCTCAAACATCCAATATTGAACAGCTTTTATAATATTGCTACAAGACAAATATCTCCTGTAGAAGAGTCCTGTCCCAGATATGCCTTCAGGCTTTCACCAACTCCCTGTTATAGCCACAATATCCCCCTCCTCTCATGCCATGGAATCTTCCTTAGGCTTTGACAATTTTAGATATAAATCTTTGGTGTTTTGTGAATCACCAGCCATGGCTTTAAGGTGTCATGACTTCCTTTATTTAGAGCATGATTCAAAGAATTGTTTCCTAGATATGCCATGATACCCAATTTAATTTGCAAATGGTGCACTTCAGGAAAAGACACGACTTGCCCTACACCATTGGTTCTCCAAAATCCACGTCAGTTCATCTCTATTTGCAAAGCTTCTTTATTTCCCTTGACCCCCTCTCTTCTCAGACGACAGCCTCAAGTAAAGGAACCAAGCTAAGAAAGACGTCCTCATGAACCAGAAACAACAAAAGATTAAATCGCCCTCCACACAATCTTTGAAAGGCAATGTCCTTATTCAAGAAAATCACCCTACTCAATCCTAATCCCTGTCACTCAAACATATACCCATATACACTTTCTTAGCAACCTATAGAGCTTCAGTAGTACCAACTCCTGAACAGTGGTAGTGATATGAATGTAATTTTACACTTTCGCCTGTTACCACAGTTCCGGCCTGTTCCACATACATCGGGTCATTAACCGTATACTATCTGTGGATCTCATTCCCTAAGATCCTTGTAATATTAACTCTGTAGCCTTCATCGTGAAGACAGTGCTTAATTCGTGAGTGTTTTCCATTACACTTTCATTGGAACATAAATACATCAGCCATGGCTTCCCTATAACTAACTTCTTTATTACGAGTTCAAAACATACAAAAAATCCCTGCACAATAATCTCACAAGCTCCCTCCAACATTGTAAACCGTGGAATTTTCTTCATACAACATAATATTCTAAGGCACCATGTGAATGTTAAATTCTTTCAATATCTGAGTCTTTACTTAATGATCCACTCCTTTACTATAACAAAATTCGCATTTTTTGCTGTCAAAGCACCGAACGTAGCTCCATTCCCATTGGCGGCATCCTTCTAATCTTCGCCCAATATCCTTTACTTCGAGAAATCAGTAACTTTGCGGATTCTTCATCTATTGAATTCGTGAATTTCTTTTGACAGATTTTCGGCCTCTTTGTATCGATGCTCGCATCCTATTTCCTTGTGGCCGATTGAATGCTTCGTTCATGCTGCATATCGGTTCTTCCACAACCTTTGTCTTTAATTAGGAAAACCAAATTTATTGCAAAGTTAGTAAACTTCCATACTTTTATGCATCCGTGACCCCTCCACGACGAGCTATGTCCAACACTGTAATGGATTCTGAGAGTTTGTGTTCTTAGATTTTCCCAAAAGACCATAACAATCAATCTTCTTCGTGATAATTCTTCAGACCCTAAACACACCAAAAATAGACTGCCACTTTCAGTCCAAGTAGAGGCACTTGGCTTCTTCTCCTTCTCCTTGACACCGGTCACTGTCTTCTTTTTTTGAGTAACTTCCTTAGACAATGGAATTGACTTCCACACACTGCTTAGCCAAATCTGATTAGATCTTCTTGAACCCGCTCTGATACCATGTTAGTTTTAGGATCAAAAACAATGGAATTGACTTCCACACACTGCTTAGCCAAATCTGATTAGATCTTCTTGAACCCGCTCTGATACCATGTTAGTTTTAGGATCAGAAATGCAATTAAGCAGAAAACACAATCACAAAGAAGACAACACAGCAATTTATCCTGGGAAAACCCTCCTACTCGAGGGAGAAAAACCCAACAATTTATTCACTTATACATCAGAAATAGAAGTGCAGAAATAGCACTCAAAATCAGGCCCTAGAAAGGCCGAAACTCATACAATGGATCTGCACTTGTATATAGTGCGATTTCTTGAATACACAAAATATTTAACTCTTCTCCTTGAGTCAAAACTGCTGCTCTTGAAGGCGAACCTGCTGCTGAAGAAATTCAAATTTTTGGAGTGGAATGAATATATGCTTAATGTGGAGACACCTTCTCATTTTTATACAAGACTAGATGAGCTCACTCTAGAGCCAACCTAGCAAATACAATATTTTGTTTAACAAATGATAGGCCGAGCTGCCTATGATTAATTTTGCTTAGGGAAGTACCTCCCGCAGCTATAAAACACTAACAGGAGGCGCTCCTCTATGCCTAGCTACATACCATTTGGGATTTAGATCATAGGTTGTCATATGAAGTGGGGTGTTCATAGTGTTCCACTACTAAGACATAAAGGGCTTAATATGCTCTTCATAAAATTCCAAAGTAGGTCCAAACTATGAATGGCTCGCTTCATCTACCCAAGCATGCTATCAAATGTCTCATAAATCTCTTCAAGGCAAGGAGAGTTAGTATCAACATATCTTATGACTTTCACAACATGTTCAATGAAGGAGCAAACATATTTGCAACTACAAACAAGTTACAAAAATTATAAATTCAAAAAAAATTAACAATTTAAGATTCAAATGACAAAGAGCGAATGCTATTACAAAGAACGGAAATAATTTACAAGTTAGAAACATTAATAACTATTACAAAGAATGAAAATAATTTATGAGTTGGAAATTTTTATAACTATTACAAAGAACAAAAATAATTTATGAGTTAGAAACATTAGTAAATTAACTTTTAAAATTTTTTATAATAAAACCAGCAATTTCTTACTTTATTTTGGACCACCAATAATCGTCAAAGATCTTTTGTTTCACATTTATTCCTTCAAGTGTGCTTGCCTTTGGCCATCTACTCCACTCTAAATTAACCACCATAAATTGTATAGGCTTTTGCATCTCAACCATCATTTTTAACAAAATGAAGTAGCTAGCATATCTAGTGTCCATGAGCTTGAATAATTCTTTCTTGAAAAAGTCTTAAACAAAGCAAGTGAAGTGTGATGGCTGCAAATGAACATTTGTATGCCTCTAGCTTCTACCACCATTTCCTTCACCCAATCTATTTATATGAACAGAACATGGGGTCTAGAAAATGTGCTTGTAAGCACCCTACACCATCAAGTCAGTTAACTTACATATATGAGGTGAATTGGTCACCACTTATACAACATTAGAGGCTCCAACCTCTTCTATGACATCCTTTAAAATCCAAAACTGGAAGCTTGCATCCTTTCTTATCCTTGAACAATCAATAGCTTTAAGAAAACAATAGCCAATTGAACATGTGACAATGATATTGATGCATGGCTGATGTTTGATATTAGCCCACCCATCCATGATGATATTTGATATTGAGCATGTTTAACTCTCAATGGTTAGGAATCAAATGCTTCACATGCACCAAGAAGTATTTTTTCTCATTTTGTGATCATAACTAGGACAAGAAGGACCTTGACTTGGCTAGATGAGCCCAGCATTGAGTATCCCATAAACCATGTGTTCAGTCTCACTCTCTTCATCATGGAGGTAATAATGGTAGGGTTCTATATTTGGTGGTTAGCTTCCCATAATGAACTGAATGGCATGATCATGATCACCGACCAAAGGAAGATCTTGGAGAATATTGAGAGGAACCATATATCATTTGTCAGTGACTACCAATGGGTTTAGAGGAGATATTAGTTAGGGATTTGCCTCCACGAGGAATAAATGTGTAACTGTTCTTGAGGTTGCTTTCTTAAATTTCTTCATTCAATGAGAACTAATTGGTTGAAATGGTGAATCTTGAAGTTCCTAAAGATTATAGTTTTACCATTTTGCTTGAAACCACATTAAAAGCTCCTTAAAGTTGATTTCTATCGCACCTTGAGCAATTGTATCCTAAGGCCACTTAAGCTCCACCCATAAGAATAGCAAACATGTTGCCAGTGAATAAATAATATCCAATCACAAGATTTGCCTTATGGCATTGTCCAACACACTTGATTATACATCCATTAAATCATTACTTGAAACTCTCATGTTGGATGGATAAAGCAGTTGAAATTGAAACATTTTGCCTACTCTTGATAAAGTTATGGGTGATTCTGCTGTCGATCAACATGAATACCTTTTTCTTTTTGATATATTGCCAAGGATTGTGGCATGGTGTAATCCAACAAATTAAGGACTTTGTCATTGACAACTTGCTTGCTATCCTACTTGAGCATATTCAATGTAGAAAATTTTCTTCTCTATGCACTTATGACCCTTTCTTCATTTGCTGTCACAGTTGTAATGAAGACTCTTTTCCATTTTCTCCTCTATTTGTTGTGGTGTCAATAGAAAGAGTGGGCTGATTTGATTGTGTTGATATTGAGCTACAAAGAGATACTTCTTTGTATGTAAATAGAAGTGTAGAATCTTTTCCATTGCATAGTTCATGATTCAATTTCTAGGGCAGTGAGGATAGCTTTCTCCATATCCATGGGATCATGGAGATGAACGTCATGCTTGATGTTTTCCATTTTCACATGTATTTTTTGTGGTGTCAATTCAGTGGGCTGATTTGATTGTGTTGATTTAGAACTACAAAGGAGTACTTCTCTCTATGTAAATAAGTGTAGAACCTTTGCCATTGCATAGTTCATGATTCCGTTTCTGGGGCAGTGAGGATAGCTTTCTCCATATCCATGGGATCATGGAGATGAATGCCATGCATGATGCGTCTCTTTAAACCATGCAATGAATAAGTGTCATACATGAGCCTTATTGATGGCATATGCTGAATGAGAGACTTTCAAGCTCCTCAATTCATTCAACTATTGATTCTATTTGCTTGAGATGCTTAGTTGATTGAATAATGATTTATCCTTCCTTCTTTGATAATGCATGTTTAGCTTGATGGATATGTTGCATTATTTTGTTTTCTCTATGCTTGAGCATTCACTAGTACCATCTGTATTTAGGATTTTTCATGTGTAGTTCATTATTCTGTTTTGAGGGCAGCAAGGATAGCTTTCTTCATATCCATGGGATCATGGAGATGAATGCCGTTTTTGATGTGTCTCTTTAAACCATGCAATGAATAAGTCTCATATATGAGGCTTCTTGATGACATATACTGAAAGACAGATTTTCAAGCTCCTCATGTATTCAACTATTGATTCTATTTGCTTGAGATGTGCTAGTTGATTGAAGAATGATTTATCCTTCCTTCTCTGATAATGCATGTTTAGCTTGATGGATATGTTGCATTATTTTGTTTTCTCTATGCTGGAGCATTCACTAGTACCATATGTGTTTAGGTTTTTGCCTGTGCAACAAAGCTAGTGGCACCCTTTTAGATAATAGAATCTATTTAATTGCAAAATATTGCTCCAGTTGACAAATCCAAGATAGCGGATGTGTGCCATAGAACTTGTGAATATTCAACATGATTGTGTTGATTTTGAGCTACAAAGGAGTACTTCTCTCTATGTAAATAGAAGTGTAGAACCTTTGCCATTGCATAGTTCATGATTCTGTTTCTAGGGAAGCAAGGATAGCTTTCTCCATATCCATGGGATCATGGAGATGAATGTTGTTCTATGTGTCTCTTTAAACCATGCAATGAATAAGTCTCATATACGAGCCTTCTTGATGACATATACTGAAAGACAGATTTTCAAGCTCCTCAATGCTTTCAACTATTGATTCTATTTTCTTGAGATGTACTAGTTGATTGAGAATGAGTTATCCTTCCTTCTCTGATAATGCATGTTTAGCTTGATGGATATGTTGCATTATTTTATTTTTCTTTATGCTTGAGCATTCACAAGTACCATCTGTGGTTAGGATTTTTCCTGTGCAACAAAGCAGTGGCACCCTTTTAGATAATGGAATCTATTTAATTGCAAAATATTGCTCCAATTGACAAATCCAAGATAACGGATGTGCACCATAACACTTGTAAATATTCAACTTCTGCAGATATTGAGGCTTGAATTGTAGAGAGGAACATTTTCTCTGAGCATCACCTTGGAAAGAGGAAATGACCCCTTTGTCTTCCTAGAGTCATCTTGGAAAGAGAAAATGGGTTTTCTGTTCATTTGGAATTATCTTGAGAAGATGAAGTTGTCTAATGAGCAGAAAGGGAATTGGTCAAACTCTGAAACAATACTTCTACACTATTGAGCATAGTTTGGAGCTTTGCCACAGCTTTACATTCCATGGTATTCTTCAGCATTGCTAGAACTCCCTTACCTACCATACTTTTTAGCTTTGTTGACAATCTTTAGTCTAGCATATGTATCTTGGGACCCATGATAGAGTATATTCTATCCTAGAGTAGTAGTTCTTGTTCCTCATCGCTATCCCAAAATTCCTGCGCAAGTGCCACCTCCTTGACCTAGATACCCTAGCTTAATTCTTGGATGATGTTACCCATATTCTACTTTGGAAGTGGCCAACTTGTCACTTGAGTCATGTTTTGTGGATCTTGGGAGTAGTTTTCTGTATCTCAATTAGGGGTGGACTGGAGGTGAGCTATTGTGGATCTGAGATGGATAATGATATTATCTTTGGTTGGGATTCTGTGAGGAGTTTTATTTATCCCTTGAGGAGCTGTTTAGGAAGGCATTATGGGTATATGTATAGATGTGATCAAAACAAGAAGCAGAATGCAATGGGCCTATAATGGGATTTTCTGGATACAATAGATACAGGACTGGAAAAGTAGGGGCTGAAAAAATAGGAGGCGACAAATAGGGGAGAAGGGCTGAAAAAATAGGAGGCAGAAAGTAGGGCAGAAAAAGCGTGGCCCTATAATGTAAAGCAAAAAATAGTTCTTAAATGTAGGATGGAAGGAAATAGGGGATGAAAAATTAGGGCTCAAAATTAGGGTGCGCAAAATTAGGACAAGAACATTATGACTGGAAAAGTAGGGAGAAAAAAACAGGGGCAAACAAATAGGGGAAAAATTTCACAGGATATTTCTCATAAGCGTATTGCTGCTGCTTAAGTCTCAATTCTCTTTGCCTTGACTTCACACCACATAATCTCTTCTGAAATCACTGCTCTCATACCACTTGTTAGGATGCTAACACAAGAAATGTCAAATACAGCTGATCCATAGAACTAAAGAAGTAACACTACAAATGCACGTTAGTTCTTTTTCACATTGGGTTCCATACCATAACCTTAGTCATTTATATGTTGTATTCAGTTATCTTTTTGATCAGGAACTAATTAAAATTTAAAAATACTCAATATCTTCATTATGTTGGAGACTGAACTTTATTTGTGAACAGATATTTATGCAATCAGATGTTCGAGAAGTGGCAGTTGACATGAGACAATATTTTGACAGCCAGTATGATTCATTACAGCCAATTGATATCCATCATCCTAATTTATGTGATGATGAAGGATGGCTCTTAGAGAATCCTATGCACATAAGGACCGAAAGAGAGATCCATGCTCACTCTGAAGGTGCAAAAATCTATCGAAGACTTTATGAAAAGCGATGAATGATGAAACTATGAAAAGTCTGCTTAACAATGTCAAAGCATGGATTTCTGGCATCAATGGCAAGACCTGGTGCTTTACAGTGAATCATGTGCCGTGGGGTAGCTGAAATCTACTGGCACATGGCAGGATGCTGCTTCTTTCCCTTAATGAAATGGTCTCATCCAAGTGGTCAGGCTTTCTATAGGGTCAGCACTGGAAAAAGTAGAATATCAAAATACACAGTGTTGAGCAAAATAAACAACATATTTACTTTGACCAGTAGTTGTCATTACATCATTTATGTTGTATTTGTAAGGAATGGCAAGGTCAAGAAGTTAAAAAAGGTTGAACAATCAATATGTTTATGTCTGCAAACCTATTATCAGACAGCCTTCTGAAATAAAAGTCTATGTATCTTACCCGGCTACATTAATAATTTGCAGTTCTTTGTAGCCTTTTTGGGTGCACCCATTATGCTTGACAGCAGAATTTGGAGGGTGTATTTTTGTTCAGTTGTGAGGAATTGTATATGTACTTACAAAAGTTGTTCTTTCTGCAACGGCGGTTTAATCTGTCTACAACATTAGTTCAAATTTAGTCATTTCAGTTTCATTGTTATCTCTCTTTGCTGTTCTTGATAATATGTGCAATATTGTGGTAGGGATTTTCCATGCGTATATGGAAGTATACCTCTTGAAAATATGAAAGTATCTTTCCCTCTATATTTTCTTGAAATTATGGAAGTATCTTGCTCTTTGTATTTTACTTGATTGAATGTTGCCATAGTTATAAGTTCATTTTCTAGCAAATGAAAAATGTTGCTAGGTGTTGAATTTTATGCAAAAGTCATTACAACATTTTATGGCCAAAAGAATAAATTTAGAGACAAACCCATTTTAAAAGCATCGGAGAGATTCATGTTTCTGATAACTAAAATGCTTGTCAGTTGATTGTTATGACTGGTTGTTCATCATTGTCTCAGTTGCCAATTGATGAGCATCAAAATTTTACCATATATACTGCAAGTGAAATGGTTGCAAGCAAGCAATTTTATTTCTAGGTGAAATGACGGTCATGTTAATCTTTGCTGGTTTAGCACACAGCAGGAAGAGTACCAGAGATGCACATATAATACTGAGAGCAAATGTGTTAGTTGATTGTTATGCCTCTACACGTTCATCGTTGTATCAGCTAAAGATTGTTGAGAGCACCATGTATACTAGAAGTGAAATGGTTGCAAGCAAAGAACTTTATTTCTAGGTGAAAGGATAGTAATCTCAATCTTTGTAGGTTTAGCACACATCATAAATAGTTCTAGAATTTTTCTTACATGTATTAAGTATGGCCTTTAATTAGGAAAAGACAGTGAAAATCATAAGAAATCACATAGAACACATTAACAAAAATGATAAAATTGGAAATTCAAATCCATAACACTAGCATCCCTACTAGTGAGGATGGTAGCACTACATCTAGATGACAAGTCATGCTCAATTGTTTGCAAAAATTGGGTGAGAGCTCCTTAGATGGGCAAGGTGGATAACTTCCAACCCAATTAGTTCCATGATGTGATTGACGATTGCAGTTACCTACGACATGAGAATTGATGTTCTAGAGATCTTGATCGATGCCATCAAGAGGATCAACAATATCAACAAATTACTCTAAAGAAGAGAAAGAATTCCAGTTGTTGCAACTCCTTTCATAAAAGCCTCAAATTGAAGTGCTTCTTGAATTTATGAAGTTGTTAATCCATAGGATTGAATTTGTGGTCAATATGCTCTCCAAGTTTGATTAATTGATAGATTAAAGTAGTACCTTCATGCAAAATAAGGCATAGGGTGATAGCTATTATATAGATGTTGCATTCTAAGTTGGTGGAAGGGTGTAAGGAAAAGAAGGCGTTGGATGAAGGTATGAGTGCTAGGACAAAGCATAAAAGGAGCCAAGATCAAGATGACTAAGGTAAGAAAGTATTGCACAAAGGGCACACACAAGGGTGAGAAGTAGTGTGGGAGAGGAACAACAATGGCCGAGTGCAAGGACCATTGGTTCCAATGATAGATCATCAAATTGAGGTAATCTGATTGAAGCATCGATTATAAGGTAGACAACCATGTTGAATTAGAGGTAGTTATGTAGATTGTTGAACAAATAAGGGTTTGTATAGAAGCAATGAAAGGGAAGTGTGTGAGAAGGAAGGTTGTGTGCACCAAGAGCAAGCAAAAGTGCAAGATCAAGGACTTCACTAGAAAGTTGAAGGAATGTGCGAAGGAAAGAGAAGCAATGCAAGGATGCACAAAAGAGAGCGAACGAGGCAACAAAGGGGATGAATGCCAACAACATGGCATGAATGTGCATGAAGTAGCCAACAAGGCTAGAGAGGGAGGAATATAGAATGGGGAAATGTGTAGAAGCAAGGATATTTGGCATGGATGCATAGGTGATCAATGACCTCAAACCTAGAGTTGATAAATGGACCAACAATGTTAGAGATTCAATTAACCTATAGACTTGGTAAGGCATCTGAAGACATCCAAGGTATGATGAGTTGCCATAATAGGGGACGTACGAGTTGTGGTGTAAGGTTCGTAATTAGGCATCAAAATGAGATTTTGAAATCCCATGGGAAATACCTATAAAACAAGAAGAAAGTAATAGAGAAAGGGATTTTGTTTAGAGAAAGGCCTTCAAGAAAAAGGGTCTTTGGCTAGGAAACTAGAATGGGTGAAGTTGAACAAGTTGATAAGGAAGGTGCTTGGGTTGACTAGGAGATAGTTGCAAATATGTCAATGTGTTATTACTAAGGTTGTGAATCAGGGTTTCAATTGCTAGAGGATGGGTTGACCAACCAAGGAGCCATGCTAGTAGTAGATGGTGCAAGTTAGGGGGTCCCTGTGAGGTGCAAAGTAAGGGTAAGAGGAATTAGATCTTCAAGGGGTGATGAGTAAGGGATGGTGGTGAGGCAAATGGCCACCTACAAGTCAACCATAGAATAGGAGCTCACATAAAAGTGTGAAATAGGGCATGGTATTGTGCATTGTAACCTAATGAATCCTTCCAAAAGTTAATAAATAAAATAAGTGCTTTAGCCATTATTTGTTGTCTCTAGTTTTTGCTAAACATGTGTTGGTGTGCAAATGTGGGTATGTGTCAATACACTACAAGATTAGGCATCTCCTAACCAAAACCCTTGGCCTCAATGACTGCATCATTAATGGTATCAGAGCAAGTTCCCATGACCTACAAGGGAGAGATAGTTCCCTTGGTTTCAATCAAGAAGAACAATCAAAGAGGTTCTTGTTCCTTGTAGTGGGGAGTGTGGTAGAAGAATGTAGGCATCTTCTATAGTTGTGGTTGTTGGGTAGGTGTAAGAGGGAAGAAGAAATGTAAGACCAAGAAAGGCAGAGCATAGTGGAAGTTAGAGTAGAGGTAGAAGGTGGTACAAGGAGGAAGTGAGGCCTTGGTGAGGACCTAATGGGAGAAACTTTGACAAGATTGTCGATGGGAGGGAATTGAAGGGGGATGCAAGAGGTACGGATAAGGGTTGATAGATTCTTTGAACTTGGAGGTAGTCTAATAAACTTGTTGAACCCAAGGCAATTGAATAAAAGTGCTAGCAATTTAGGCAATTCAACCAAGCATTGAACTTGAGGCAATTGGATATATTTGTTGGACAATGAGGTAGTTGAGCATGAGCAAAGGGAATGCATCTTCCAACAAGTAGTGTTTTGTAGAAGCAACAAGATTGTGTGAAGAGCTTGCTCTCCATCAAGATATGATGGGTAGAAAATGAGGCAAAGAAAGGCACAAGGATAAGCCAGGCATAAAGGAGAGTGGTCATGCATTGAGAGGAGCTCAAGGACTTGTAGAAAGAAGAGTTGGGGAAGAAGAAATTCTATGAGGACATAATGAAAAATAGAGGATATTGAGGAATGGTCAAAAGGACTACAAAAGTTGGAGGCTTGACAATGTAGAGATTCACAATTGACATTGGAGGCTTGGTTTGAATTTTATTTTTAATTGCATTCACATAACCTTAAAAGTATACTCCTTGGTGAGTCCTAAACATCTATATATACACTTGTTCTAGAGCACTTAAAATCCTCAAGGGCTTTAGAACATTTTAAAATCCTCAAGGGCTTTAGAACATTCATGAGGCATGTTGATATATTATAAATCTCCACCTAACATCTTATTTAGCTTCCATTACCCATGGTCATCAAGTTTGGAATTTGTAAGGTTCTTAGATGTTATTAGTCATTTTAAATATAAAAAATTAATATTTTCAAAATATGATTGTTCTCATTAACATGTTTACATACTAGCACTTACACCAGAAGGGGTGCAAAGGTTACACCAATAGATAATTATATTTAAGTTAATATGTTGAGGAAGAGTATTTTTAATGTTTATATAATTTGTAATTTGAAATACATACAATTTTATTTGCTAAATTCAAAAGAATATTTGTATTACATATTTTCTTATATCAAATTGAAGGAAAGATTTGTAACAATTCCATTTTTTCATGATTTTGTAGTTGACAATTCATTGTGCTTGTATGAAATGAGCCTAGAGATAGCCTTTTGCTTGTTCATCTAGTTGGTTCCTATATAATAGCTTCTAGTTTTATGACTTATATAATTATTATATGCATGAATTATATAATATATTATAGCTTCATGTGTTATAATTTTGTGATGGGCTGAAGGAATAGTGGATGGTGCATTAATCATTTGTAGGTTGATGGTTTGGACTTTTTGTTGTTCTATGTGTTGCATACGACAACAAACATATATGTGTTCTTTATGTTGAGCATAGTAGTTTTGATTTCTCTTACAACGTTGTAGATTGTGAATTTCAATTTCAGAGGATATATTTTGAGAATTTTTAGGGGTGGAACTCATCATCTATAAAGGAAGTAATAAGTTTCATTATTGATGCTACAAAAAAGCAATGCATAAAATTAAACAAGATTAATATAAATAGGAAAAAAAAACAAGTGTCAATTGTATGCAATGAGCCTTACAACCATCCTATTTTGTATGTTATTTGGGATACAATTATTGTCTAACATAAGCAATAAATTGATGAAAGATAGTAGATACAATTTGAAGTATGTATACATGTGATATTGAATGCATTATTTAGTATAAGGAAACAACTTGATTAAAGATAGTATGAACATAATTTTCATGAAAACAATATAATTTGAAGTATGTATAAATGTGACATTCAATTGACATACATTTAAACACAAATATCTTAATTTAATATATATAATCTTACAAGTATGTAGATATCATAAAAAAAATACATTTCGTATGTCTACATATAATCTTACAAGTATGTTTAAATTGATCATCTTTATTGCATTCTTAGTCAAAGAATACATTCTCATGAGACCAAATTATTCCTATGAAAAGTAATTTACACATGACAACTATTATGTCTCAAACGTAAACTACACAATTGTAAGAAAAATTCATTTCATATGTCTGTATATAATCTTACAAGTATGTCTAAATTGATCATCTTTATTGCATTCTTAGTCAAATAATACATTCTCATGAGACACCAAATTATTCCTATAATTTGAAGTAATTTACACATGACAACTATTATGTCTCAAACATAAACTACACAATTGTACTTTATGGAGTAGAAATTGAAACCAAATTATTTAGTTAACTATATATGAATTAGGTTATAAACTATATATAAGTTATAAACTATATATACAATTTATATGCATAATTGATATTTAGAGAAGTCAACATAATTTCTTGTAAAAAAGGTGATAACAAAATTTAAGATGCTTTGGAAATATCATGTCTAATTATATTATCTAATTTATATTCATAAATCTTAGTGTTGATTTCTCTTCGGTTTTCCATACAAAAAAGGTTAAGTAAATTAGATCTTTTATAAAGTAAATATTTCTTTTCAATGGCAAGTGTTTTTCTAGGGGTTTCTATAGATTTTGCAATACAAATGATTGTCTAATGTGATCGTGCATTTTCTATCCATCTTCAACAATTGTAGAATTGATAGAAATTTTTGTTGTTCATTCTATTTTTAGGAAAGTAATTTGAAGAGGAAAAGCAAATGAATTATATAAAACCATAAAAATCCTTGTACCTTTCTATTAGGTGAAATGACTAAATAGCAAAGTTTAAATGGAAGATTCATTCTAGCTATGATAACCCTAGAATTTAGTGTGTATTAAAACATTAAATTTATATTCTATGTATAAACCTTCTAAATTCTTATATTCAATACTTTCTTTCTAATAAAAAAGGAAGAAATTTTTGAGTAATCCTATGGAAAGAGCTCACATATAAAAATATATCACATGACTTAGGTGTAATGTGTAAAGTAACCAAAAAAAATTGCATTTTTGTGGTGAGGACAAGTTCCCCAATTTAGACAATTAAGATCAACAAGTTAATGATTTAGATAATCGCTCATTTTGTGTCAAATTTTTGTATTTCATAACCTAATTATTAGATGTTTTTAATGAATCTTTAAAGAAAGTATTTTTATATACTTTTTATAGAAAATATAAGTGAAAAAAAAATTGTTTTAAAAAATTTGAAACTATTTTAAATTTAAAATGAATTGTTTATTAAATAAAGTTTAAATATATAAATATGAAAATTTATAAAGTTATTAATAAAAAGGATAAGAATTGTGTAATAATATTAGTATCTTAAGTGAGCTAAAGTTTGATAATAAGACTTCATCAATGGTAGCAATGATAAAATGGTTGGTTTTTTTTTTTGACGGGGGTGAGGTAGAATGGGTCAATGTTGATTCACTCTCTAACATACAATATTTGGTGGAGGAATTTATCAACCAGACGTGGTCTCCTGGAATGCAATTGTTGCAGGGTATGCACAAAATGGGCTTATCGATAAGACACTGAACTCTTTCAAGCAATGCCTCAAAGGGATGTCTTCTCCTAGACAACTATGATTGTGGGATATGTATAGAAACGATTTGTTGATGAGGCCCTTAAACTCTCTGAAGAAACACCTTATAGAGATATATGTTTTCATGGACTGCAATGATTATAGGACTCACATAGAATGGCCATGGCAATGAGGCCATCAACTTGTTTGCACAAATGGTTTTGTCAAATGCGAAGCCAAATTCAAGTACCCATAAGAGGTTCAAGGGATACACCGATAGAAAATTAGAAGTAAAGCTTAAATATATTGTAACATGATATTATTAGTTATTTAACAATATGAATGTATAAATGTATTGACATATTGTTGGAGCATGCTTTCCCATGCGAAACACCTCCTTTAGAGTTATTAGATGCTATTATATTAATATGTTAATTAATATTAGTATAGGTGGTTGGGTGACTTTTGACTAAAATTTTCTTGTCTTATAGCTTTGTAGATAGCCTTTACAAAGACCTTTCAAAAACAATATAAATGTAGTCCTACATAATACATTTTTATGTTCATTTCATATCTATAAAATTAGTTTTCTTCTTTTTTAATTCTCAATATTGATATTAAAGCCCATGATGAGATATGGGTTAGGATTTACACCCAAATAAATCTCAATTTATTTACATTAAAATTAAAAATACTAAATATATGTTAGATATGCATTAGTATTTATATCTACTCCTTGCATTTGCTCAAAAGTTTCAAAATACCTTTTCAACAAATCCATTTTTTTGCATACCTTACAGTCATTGTAGTCAAAGAGACCATATCTCTTTGAGGTGTATTGTCAAACAATTCAAAAATGTGTTGTGTATTCTTCAATGTTTTGTATACATATCTACAAAATGAAATATATATTGCAATGTTCTCATTTCAACTGCATAGTTAAGGGAACATATCAAAGAAAATGTAATTGAAAGACTTTAAGACATCAAAAATTAATTAAACTTGATACAATTGGTCTCAAAAGAATAGTGTAGTTCAAATATCCCACAAGAAAACCACTATAAAATTGAAGAGAAAACATGTTATAAATAAAGAAAAATTCATATAATATAGTGCTACACACTTATTGTTATGAACCTTACAATTTTAACTCAGTTTCCTAATAAACATGCTTGCATTATAACCTACAAACAATTTTCTATGACCTTGAATAGTCATAACTTGTCAAGATTTGAGAAAAAACTCAGACAACACAATATTGGATTCAATATGCATGGATGTCATCAATTATTATAAGATCTTTTATCTATAAAGATATAATCTCCTTAAGTTACTAATTAGATTTTTTCTTAACAAGTTTTTAAAGATAAAAGAACCCCACTAAAACATTTCATAAAAAATAAACAGGATATCAATAAAAAAGTTGGCAACACAATCTAATAATGTTTAATGCCCCCATTAACCATTTTTAAAACAAAATAAAATTGAGTAAACAATGACTTATTGTAGGAAACATTTCTACAATAAAAATGGATTGCACCAAGAGAGGAATGTTCACACACAATCCCACCCAATTTATCTCCCCCTTTATCTCAATACAATGTAATCAGTCCATGTATGAACTTTGTCATTTTTGACATAGACCACAGATGTGAATATGACTGCAAAAGTGTTGAGGATGAAAATATAATATATCATAAATATCTTTGTTTGTATGATATGATTGTTCTTGTTAAACTAATTTTGTTTCCTGACACCCACCGAGCAACAGAACAAGAGATTGAAACATATCTTTTATTGGATGAATTGACCTCAAAGATTAGCATACTAAACTTGGAGTGTGCACATAGACTGAAAAGTAGACTTCTGGCGGAGTAATATCTGCCACATGGATGTGGTTATTCATTAACCTGCTGGTGTGGAGATTTAGGAATTGTCTATGCAGCCCTTAAAACAGACATTTAATTGTATTTATTAATTATTTAAAATACAGATACAATGCATTCTTTATTTTTAATTAATTAATAAATACAGTCAAATGTCCATTTTGAAGGCTACGTAGACATTGCCGAAGATTTATAGAAAAATAGTGGATTGAAAAAATACCTTACATTTTACATAGGTGACTTTATTATCGACTCAAATGATTAAGTCACCATTATTTTATAGCTTCATTCAATTCAAAATTTGAGAAGGAATTCCATTTAAATATTAGAACGCACAGTAATGATGTTCTAGTCTTCAATTCTTTTGAATTTAGGTTTATCATTTTGGAGATTACCATCACTATGGATGGATGGATAGAATAAATCAAACACATGAAAGAAACCAAGGTTTACATACAAGAATAATGAACATGTTTAATATATATCCCATGCAACGAATAAAAGATGAAAACCTGTAAATGAAAATTGGAAAGTGGAGAAATCTGATGAAGAGGACAAACCTATGGCAGAAGGTCATGTCCCTGCACAGCTAAGTAAATAAGAAACACTTTTCAATATTCAAATGCATGCATTTTTTCCACATTGGGAGCTGCATGTCTTCCAGAACACTTTCCAATATTCAAATGCATGCATACATATGTTCCACGTTGGGAGCTGCATGTCTTCCAGTTTTCCTTCATCTGAATAGATTGAAGTAGCATTTGTTAGAGAAAGATGTCTGATTCTTGGTGAAAAATCTACTTCATGTGGACCATAAGGAATATCTACGAATTTTTTGATGAACCACTCCCCAGGACCAAGTTTGGAAATATCACCATTATACTCCTTCAGTCTTGCTTCTTCTTCTCTAGTTGGTGCCATCTTTACCAGCGTCTCCAAAAGCTTTGTGGTTAGGCCTTTGCCCGTTCCAAACAGTCGCAAACCATTTAAACCAAATTAAGACTGTTAGATGCCTGTCTCAGTATATTGTTTTGGTATGTCCTTGAATACAATGCTTGCACCTAAAATGCTGCTTTTTATGGTGGAAATTTTGAACAATGTAAATTGAAAATGACATTTCTGATTTTATAAAAAATATTCAGCAAAAGATAACTTTGTCTTTAGTTTGAGCAGCAATAATGACAATCAACAAGTTCGATATGGAAGTAAGGAATCACAAACTCACATGCACATCAAATCATGGTAATGGTCATGAAAGAATTCAAGACTGCCTAAGAGTCAATTGCAATAAAATGGAAACGGTATAAAAAAGAATGACATCCAGTTATAGAAATGAATTCATGATATTTCCTTCCAAGGTAAAAACCTTTGCTTCCTAACATTTTTTATTTTCTAGTGTGAATTGGATAACTAAGGTAGGATATATATATATATTCACAGATGATAGCAGAACAGTTCGTTCATGGGAGTTATTTTGATCCAGGAGTGCACAAACATAAGTTGCTATTATTTCTTTGAGAGGCACCATCTCCCTGGGTAGTAAGATGAGCCATGACAATGTTGTGTGACTGCACATGCATTGACATAATAAGGTTAAATTTTTCCACTCATAGTCAATTTCGTAGCTAGATGACTCCCACATATGCCTCGGTAGTATGCTCCACATTGCTTATTATTCCCTTGTTCTCATCGCCATTCAGTATTTTGGGTGGAAGGCTCCATAAATCTTTCTATTGTTTGTTAATTATGAATAGATTGAAGCATCAGTTGTAGGGAGACTAATGTGGGGCGTTTAGGAGGTTGAATCCATGACTGCTCTGGTAGATGGTGAGGCTATGGTAAAAGGTTCCATTTCTATTAATGATGCTAGGTGCTGTGAATGTATTCTGCAGGAATGGCGCGAGGATATATTTATACAACTTTTTATAGAATCTGCATTGCTACGTATACTAACTGCTCTTGTCTCAAATTTTCAGTTTGTTGACCTCTTTGGTGATTTTTTGTTTGAAAAGGGAAGCAACGTGCTTGTCATATTTACATCCAACCCCAGTTAGAAAAAGATTTGGTGATGAAAATTAGTTTAATCAAGTCACATCTAATTTCATTTGTTCTCTACTGATATTTAGAATCTATTGCCATAATTAAATTAGTTTATTAGTTTTGTTTGGTTTATAATAATGATAGGCGACCTAGTTTTCTAAGTGTTCCACGTTGTTGTTTGTGTTTGCAGAATGCGATATCTCTAGAGAATTTCAGGAACTACCGAGCACTTCCCGGATTATATTGGTGAGAAAAGGTCCAGCAATATCATTTTAGAAGCATTGTTCGCTATCAACATATGAGAACAAACGACTTTGTGAATAACTATTATTTGAATCCTCTAACCAAAAAAAGATATAGCGCTTCAGGTAATGGCATAAATAATCCTAATACACAGTATAAGCAAGGATTGGAAACATTCATACCTGGAGCTAATAGTCTAGAAAGGACAGATAGTTCTCCAATGGCCAGAGGAAGGGAAGACAAAATTTTCAGAACTTTCTTTGGCAATTTCCTCAGCACATCTAATCCTCCAAATCCCATTTTTGCTTGACTTGGAGAATCGTCGTTGCTCAAAGAAACATCTGCAAGAGTAGGAGCAGAGGTTCCTCTTAGTGGGGTTATTCACCTCTTTGATTCTAGCCATTACATTGAAATTCCTCAAACTTCAAGAAGGGATAAGCTGGATTCTAAATCCACATTTCTAAAACGGGCTCTTCCAAATTTATTGCAGTCCAAAGCATATCAGATATTTGCAAACTGGGCGGTGATCTACAGTATAATGCATTAATGCGTTTACTAGCTCAACTCAATGCAGTAAGACCAAATTTATGGCAGTTGAAAGCATATAAGATATTTTATGTAAGCTATCCAATTTGAAGTGACATTTTGACTGCAAGCAATGAACAAAATCTATAAATCTATCAAAAATGGCACTGCGCATTTATTGCGAGCAACATTCAATCTTATACATTCTTTCATTCATTGCATAGTTGGCTTTTATGCCGTAAAGTTGTGCACTTGACTAAAAACATTCCTAGTTTTCTGGTAAAATTTTGTTGTTTGCGGGCGTGAGACAGGTTCAGGCTTAAACTTCACACTATATATAGCCTATCGGCTAATAATTAAATAAGACTAACAATAAATTTTGTTAAAAAAAAAAAATAGTTTAAAGAAACTAAAATATATATACATCACATTAAAATACAAATATTAATAAATCCTATAATTATAAAAAACAGATTATAAGAAATAAAAACTCTTATAAATTAAGAAGTTTAAAAATTAATTGCTAACTTCTTCAAGACTAAAAGTTTTAGCTTGGATATATATATATAATTATTTTTTATTTATATTTTTAATTTTTAGAATCCAAGTTCACATTAAAGTTAAGAATCATTTAAACTCATAATATTTAAAAACTAATTATTCATTGCAATTAAATAAAAATATTTTATAAATTAAGTACACAAGATAATGTTTTTTATATTTATATTGTTTTGATTAATTTTTAATGTTTTTCTATTATTTTTTATTAAGGGTAAATAACTTTTATCAGGGAGAATAATAGTTGAGCAACAAAAAAAATCAATAACACAAAAGATAAATCTAATGGCTGCCAAGCATTTTAACAACATAACTATAACCAAGTTGCCTTTGGAAAAACTTACACTATACTAATCTGTTCCTTGCAATCCATACCCACTTAACTTGAGGATGGGAATTTGAAATAGATTTAGGAAGACATTTCTTTCTTCTTTGAATAGTCATCTAGGACACAACATTATCTAGTTTGTCCAAGTGTGGAGAGAGAAGGGAATCCTCCATCAACACCTCAACCAAAGGCACCCCATGGAACGAAGGTCCAACTAGAGAAGTTGCATACATCCTAGATTTCATAGATTGCATAGGAGTGAGACTCCCCCCATAGCCCATCGCTAGTGCACTGGGGTCAAACGTAGGATGATTCTAAGCCAATTTAGAAGGTGAAGTCCCAACTAACATAGCCTAAACCACACCCCCCCTAGGGGACACCACCTCAAGAGGTACCACCAAAGTCATATCAAGGTCCACCTACAGGCGAGCAACTCACCCTCCAAAGAGTTTGAAACAACATAAGCATTCACAATCAAATGATTAAGGAGGGAATTCCTCCAAGTAGCAAAGCTCACATTCTTATGGCGAGACCAAGAGCATTAAGAATTAAGATGTCTTATAGTAAAGTAATTTCTATCCTCAAGTAATGGTTTCCTATTGTTATTGGTTTTATATTTAATATTAGTTGTTTTAGTTCACGACAAAAAGAGTAGATCCTCTGCCACAAAATTCTGTTAAGCTTCCTGTTTTTCTTACTAATTTGGAAAACTCTGTTGAGAAGTGCATTGAGTCTGTTGCCCAAAACCCCGAGGATCCTCCTCCCCTGCCGCTCCACTAAGGCCTCATTTTGAGGCTTAATCATTTTCATCTTGCGCTCTGCTTGCCCAAACCCATCTTCGTTGTTCGTATTGAGGAAATTGAACCCCTTGTTCAAACCAATATCTCTTTGGTTGAGTTTAAGGGTCCCAAAAGAAAAACCCCTTCGGTGATTGCCAAAACCCCTAAGCCTAAACCGACTGCTAAGAAGAATAAGGGAAGTGTGGGGATTGCCCAGTCTAATGTTGTGGCTGGTCTCTGTGAGCTTAAGTCTGCCCCTGCCAAGACTGACAACAAACCTACTACTAAGAAGAAAGCAAAGGATGAGGGGAAGGGTTTGATGGAGCTGTCGGCCATGAACAATAGAGGAAAGAATGTGGTGGGATGAGATTCCAAGGGGGATATTATGGTCGTTGCTATGGTGGAGACTGGGGTTGAAAATACCAACATTAGGAGATTTGGTAGGTTGGAAAAAAATAACAAGAAAGTGTAGATTAGTAAAATTGATTCTGATGAGGAGCGATCTGACAGCAAAGGTAATAGGAATGTGGAGGAGTTTGAGGAAGTGGAGGAGGAGTTTGTTGAAAGGCCTCACAACCTTGCAGACTTCAACAAAATGCTTAATGAGAACTCAACTTCCCAGTCCTTTGACCCTTTGGATGTGAAGCACACTAATATTGTGAAGACTGTGGATAAAGGGGAGGAGCTTTGTGTGTTGCAGGAGCAGATGGGGAAGATGGAGAAGAAGTTCAATGGCTTGACCCAGTTCACTGTCAAGTTGGTCCACTATGTTACTAGCACCCTCTCTGCTGTGATGAAGGATGAGATGGATAAGAAGGCTGCTGAAGAAGGCCCCGAATGGGTCGAGGACGATGTTGTCAATCTCCTCTCTCATAATTGGGAGAATGCCAGTTAGTCTATTGCTGCTGTGTGGTGTTTCTGTCGACTATTAGTCTGTTGTGTCTGTGTTTTTTGGACTTGATCTTTTTTGGCCCTTGTGGCTCATGTAAAGGGTACATCACCCTGTAAATGTTGCTTATTGTATCAAAAACAAAAAGAGTAGATCTCAAGTAAATTTTATCAATGTATATATATATATATATATATATATAAGGTAGCATACAAGGTGATCATTTTTCTTTTATTTTCTAAATTTTATACAAGCAACAACAAAAATAATATACTTGGGAACAACAACAACAAATGGCACTACCATCCTCTAGCTCAAGCATTTCAAAAACCAACTCCCACATGTTAATAGTCAACCATTGCGATTCTTTGCCTTTGGGAGGTCGTGGGTCCTCTATATGTGACATTTCGTGGTGTGTCTCTCTTTGACGTAAGTTTCTCTTACTAGCCCTGATTTTGACCTTGGATCTGGTGTTTTGAGTGTTGCTCTTGTGATTCCCTATAGGGTTGATTTGCCTTCTACAAGGGTTGACATTGGTGTTGGTCATGCCCCTCCTCTAGTGCCTACTATTCTTTTGTTGTTGGTGGCTAGAGCTTTGCAAACTTTGTCAAAATTGGTGTTGCTTGCCCTTTGAGGAAGAAAATTTGTCCCATCCATTGCGTCAAATCCTCCTCAATGGTTGTTTGTGGCTAGGATGTGGAAAACGAGGAATTTTATCAACATTTGGTGTGTAGATTCAACAACCTTTTACCTTCTATGCCTAACCTTCACAAATGGGTGTTGGATTCTTGGAGGCCTCTTGTGGCAGGTTAGATTGAGCTCTTCCCCTATGCTAAAGTTTTCTTCATTGCTTCTTTTGCTTCTTTATAGGACAAAGATTTGGTGTTGGATGACAATTTGTGATCTCGGGGAGAGCACTTTCTCTCCATAAAGCCTTGGTCAACTTCTTTAAACCCTCTTAATAAGCCTCTAAATGTGCATCTGATGTGGGTTAGATTTCTAAATTCCCCCCTGTAGTTTTGGGAGGATTCGTGTTATGAGGCCATAGGCAAGTTTATTGGTTACTTCTTGAAGGTTGACAATTCCACTTCCTACATGGGGCTCTCTAATTTTTCTCACAAATGTTCTGGTGGACATTGTCATCTCCAAGCCTCTTCATGGGGATGTTGTTTTGAGGTTAGAGGAAAGGCCTTGAAGGCCTTGGAATCAACCTCTTGATTATGAGGGTTTCCCTTTTAGATGCAAATGATGCTTCTCCACCGATCACTTGGCTATAGATTGTCCTCTCTCTCAACACAAGGGCACTGCCACTTGGTGGAAGAATGCTAACAAAGATCACTTGACTATCCATGCCCTTAATTCTCCATTGAATGACTCTTAGGATGATAATGATTCCTTAACTTCTACTACAACTCTTACATGCCCTTCAAACCCTATTGGGGAATCTTCTGCCCTAATCGCACAACTTGATTTTCGTTTGGCTTCAAATCAACTTCAAGTTACTCATGTAGTGAAAGGTCTTCTTTCACCTCGTTGTTTTATTATTCTTTCTTCACATGTTGATGGGATCTCTGTGGGGGAATCCCCACTCCCCTTGCTTCACCTTGTTCTAAGAATCTGGAAGATAATATCTCCTAGACTATTGTTAGGAGGAAGTGAGGTCTTCCTAAGTCATTATCCCAAACTCATGCTAGAGTGTTGAGTGAGAGGCCAATTTTACAAGGCTTGGTATTGTCTAAGTGGGACCTTGGGGATCCTAGCTCTATCATTTGTTTGTAGTTGTTTCCAATAGTTTGGCTCTAATTATACCTCATTATTTTGGTTGTGTTGTTATTTTTCTATTTCTCGCTAGCTTGAGCCTATTTTGTCTTGTCTTATGGTAGCTTTTGTAAAGAGTCGGGGCCCTTGTTTTCCTACTTATTCTAATAAAAAACAATAAGGTGTGAGTTTAAATAGAGTTGAGCTTGGCATTGTCTAAGTTGGGTCCCAAAGAAGTTGTGCTTGGCAACTTGGCCACAATTGTGTCTCTCTTTGATTTGATTTGATGGGTTTTGTTTCTCCCATATCTCATTGTACTTGTTCCATTTGTTCATTGGTTGTTTCATTTACAAGGGTTTGGACCCTTTTAAAACTTTTTTTTATTAATGTAAAAAACAAAATAAATAATATAGAAATACCAATAATTACACAAAATACAAAATAAATTTGAGATGATTTAGACAACACAACAAGAAATTTAGAGGCCAAACCCACATTTGTATTAAAGCGTATGATATGTTTTTTCTCTAAAAAGATTAAATTATGTTTCATTAGAATTAGTTTTGAATTATTATCTTTATTTCATTATTTTCTAATTTTTTGAAGATGTTATATATTCATTGATACAATGCAAAATATGCAAAACTAAATTACATACTTTTTTATAATGCATTATTTCAATTAAATTATGTTTAAAATTTTTGAGACATTTTCTTTGTTTTATTTCTTGTAACCATTTTTATTGGTAAATTGAGGTTATAAAGAGACCTCACCTATAAAAAGGGATATTATAATTAAATTTATTTTTTAAAAGTGAAAAATTCCATTGTGAATAAAGTTATCACCTTTTCCTATATGCATTCACATAACTTAATTATAAAGTAAGGGAGATGCATTATTAAAATTGATTTTACATAATCTTTTGTCAAAAACTTTTACAAGAAAAAAAAGACGAGTTGCATATAAAAGGTAGCCTATTTGTTACATGTCATGCACACTCTTTGTCTATCCAAATTGAAACCTTTTCACCTCAAAAGTTCACAGAAAAATATAAGACATGAACTTCCATATAGGGGGGGGAAGAGAGCAATGGATTATCATTTCTGTAACTTGAAATTTTCTACATAATAATTATCTTATTTCACATATACTTTCTCGCCTTCCAATTTATATTTTTGGTTAATAAAACTAGGTTAGGCACCCAAGGGCCGCATAAAACAAATGTTAAGCCTAGATTCTAGTAATAATGGGTATCAAATCCATCTAAACATATATTACTTCACTCAATTCTAATGCCCACAATTCTAATATGAGAAGCATTTTTCTTCACTAGTTGGGGGTTGAGAACATAAGGATTATAAAAATTACTTTTCACCCATAAAGAGAAACCAATTTTTTTAAAATATTCCCAATTTCCCAACATAGAAAATCATGCCAATAGAGAGCACCATTATACAAACTATGCTACTTTCCATTGCTTCATTATATATTGTTCTTCATTATTGTTCAATTCTAGTTCAACCAATCATATACCATACAAAGTATTCTGCATGACAAAAGGAAGGGAAAACTACTTTAGCCCTCCTTGCACCTAAGCCTTCATAGTATTATACATACATAGAACAATTTGGGAGAGACAAATTGCACAAGCCCCTTCACAACCTTAGGCACATGTTTACATACCTTCCAACCAAAAATTGAAGATACATATATTTCGAGTCTATTACCACCCTAGAGACCAAAAAGTTACAATTAAATGTTCTTCAAAAGTAATAAAAATAAAAATAAAAAAGCATTGATTGCATCAAAGAATACTACACTTCCATAACACAAAAATACACAATAGGCACAAAGAAAACATAAATCTAAAGGCACAATGCCCAAACATTATCAAGTAGAGAAGAAATTACATATGATGCTCCATTTTCAAAAGCATTTGCTCCTTTCATTCAAGGTTGATTGGTAGCCACTTGCAAAATATTATAATTTGGTATAAGCATTGCATGCCTCTTTATGGGGGAAGCCTCCTCGAGAGAAAAAAAATCAATACAAAATATGATTCCAAGATAATCTTCTCTTCATGTCAACACCAAAATATAAGCATCACAAGAAAATGACTTATGAGACACAGTCCTTGTAAGATAAACCCACATACTTTATTTGAACTCATTACACTACTACAAAATCATGTGATACATTTGGGATAATTCCACAAAATTTAATATCAACGAAATAACTATAATATTGTTATTACAATGATCATAATAATTGAAAATTAAGATATAGGGGGTCTTACCATTGATAAAGGTAAAGGCCTTTAAATCCCTTATTATTTTTAACTCCATAGAAGGGGAGGAAGATTGGGGAAAAAGTGCCCATATACCCTTTTGATAATCTCCAATTATTTTCCAATGATTTTTCATTGCTAAATCCAAACACAAACTTTGATCCTTTCATGGATTTTTCTTTATGAGTTGTATGACGACTTTAGCTACTTGAGGACTAGAGATGTAGAAGAGTTTGACACACCTTATAGACCATCCCTATTTCATACTATTAGGTCCTTGACTTGTTAGATAAATTATATGTCATAGCACCTAATAGCCTTCAATTTTTCATAAAGTAATTGAATTTATTTTATTGCCTCCATCACCTCTTCTCGAACACAAGGTTTCTCCTATTCCCCATCTACTTACCTCTCTCAATGAATGTAGTTGTCTGCTAGTTGAATTCTATCCAAAATATATTTATAGAGCTCTTACTAATTTTATGCTTTCTATTTGCACATGAATACATCAAACATCTAATATCAACATTTTAATTTGATTTAACTTGATTACATGATGATGTTATAATTAGTTCATTTGCTATCATCACAAAATCCATCTATCTTTCCATTTGCACATGTTAAGTTAGATGTTAATTAGTTAACTTACACTAAATTAAGCACCTAGGGTTAGTTTATGAATTCACTGAAGGGTTGTGTGTAATCATAAGCATTAATTATAGCATGCTTAGTGTTCTTAGTGTCACACATGCACCCATTCACATTAAAATAAAGCAAATTAATTGTACTTTAGAGCATTTCTTTCACATTGCTTTCATCCACACTAGATTGTATTTAGCAAAGTTACATATTGATCTTACATAATTAATTTAGTATCTTAAGCATTCTACTCTAAACACAAAAAACAATAGCCATTGTACTTTTGAGTTAGATTTTGAAAATCACATTTAGATGAAGATTTTGTGGGATTTAGTTTTGTCCTACTCACTTGTGTTGAATGAAAGATTAGCATTGAGAATTAACTTTTCTTCTATTAATAAAGCTAAAAGGGTTGGATAAGTCCAAGCTCCATAAAAAATATCTCCAATATGTATTGACAAGCGATTTAATATAATTTCAAACTAGCTAAAAGGAACCTATAATAATCATCTTTGGAACCCTCTTTTAATGTCAAAGGACTAATTGCTCACTAATTTGTCACAACACCAATGTACCTTTCTTGTCATTCCTATATTTTGGATTGGGGGTTGGGTCCTAGTGATTAATTAAATCTAGTAGAAGTCAACCATGGGGTCTAACTTGAGGCATGATAACCATCCAATTCAATGTTGGGTTGTGTGATTCATCTCTAGACCATGGCCAACCACCACGCAAGACACAACTACTTTTGCTATCATTATGCCAATTACACTAGAGTGCAACCCTTAACCATTCTTTAATTAGTTCATATGCCCTTACCTTCTTGTATTACATTGCATTTCTATTTAGTTGAGAATAACACCATACTCACATGTTTCACACACATTCCTTCATCCCAAGAGCTACTTCAACTCTTTTTCTAATAATTGCAAATTATAGCCAATGCTTAGCTCCCTTGCTAAAATTTTGCTTCGAACTCGCTTTTAGACTATTTGGTTTTTGAACTTTGAATCTTTTTAAGAGGGTGCAACATAATAAGGAGCACTAAAATTTATGCTTAGTACCTAGATTCTTGTATAAGGTTCTCCATAAACATTAATTATATACAAGGTCTTAATGAAATAATGGCACACAAAATACTTTAAGCAACTTAATGGCCATCATAAGTTTTCTTAACATGAAAAAAGTGGGAAATATTAGTTAACTTCTCTTATGCACCCAAGTATATGATATTATAGGTGATAGATATACCAACATGTGATACACATCCTCATTAGTTAGTTATATTCATGTATATGAGTAGCATGTAATAATTATATTGTAATAGTCATCTTATGTTGGCATTGGTGGTTTTCCTCTTTATTGGTATAAATGGGAGGTCTATATATAGAAGGTGAATAGATAGTTGTGGGTCAACTACATGGAAAGTATTCTATTTAGTTAGGATTTCATAGCAAAGATATTGCATTGATTGATTTCTTAAGGAATTTTATGTATGGTGTTGCCCCACCTTAAAGGTGATTGTTTTCTTCAAGTATATTGAATATTAGGGCATCTTTACCCACACAAATATCTTGGATTGAAAGATCTTGATTTTATTTACATTTGTTATTATTTGTATATTGAATTCTAGGGCATCTTTACCACACGCACCTCTTAGATTATATGATCTTGATTTTACTTTGTACATCTTGTCATTATTTGGCATATTTTTGTTAATGTGTGTGAATCTTATCAAGTAGTATCAAAGCAATGATTTTGAGAAAGTGGGAGAAGCCTTCTCAATAGATTGAATGATTGTTTCTAATTCTTTTAAATAAAAAAATCCCTATGTTGCCCTCACATTGGCATTTGATTGAGGTTTTCTGGAATTGTTGGAAAATAAGTTTTGAGTAATCTTCAAAAAGTGGTCACAATAAGGATTTGAAGTGCCATCAAGGGTCATATGTGCACTAATGTTAACCCAATAAATGTGAATTTTGGATTTTTTTGACATGAAATTAATGTAAAGATGCAATACTTAAACCTTTCATTCGTCATACAATATTTTTCTTATTTGAACAATTCAAGTTCCATCACAAAATATTTTTTGAGAGCTTTTTGGGGAATGGTTAAAATAAGGATTCGAAGTAGCATTAAGGGAATTGTGTTAGTCTAAAGTTGACCCTAAAAATCTATTTTGATTAAAATTTTCAATGTAGAATTCTAGTAAAAGCAATCAACTTCAAAGGCTTTGTTTTCCTTGAATTTTTTGTGATTCAAATTCAATGTCGCCGTCAAAAAAAAATTCAAGAGTTTTCTAAAAGGTTGTCACTTTAAGGATTTAAAATGATTTTGCAAGTGGTGAAATCCAAATTAGATTTTTTTTTTAAAAGATCCAACTATATTTATGCAATTTGGATAAGCAAATGGAATTCAATTTTTCCAATTAAAATGAAATGGTTATATCTACCTTGCAACATATTTATATCCTCAAAATATGGTAGAAAAGATCAGGCATTGAATGCAAGTATTCATGAAAATACCTAAGTTCAATGGGAAAAGTATCTTTGGCACTAGAGAAAAGTGGTTCCAATGTAAAAAGATGCATTTTATACTCTTTTTTTGGATTTTGCTTAACATTTAAGTGAGCAATAGTATCTTTCAATGGTTATTTGTATGCACAAATTCTTTTGAGAAGAATTGAAAATGAGTTTTATTAGTCAAATGGGCCACAAAATAAAATGACGGTGATGGAGAGGATGAAGATGCTAAACAATGAAAAAGAAGAAAATAATGAATAGGTAGATAGTAAAATATCAAACAATTTAGTTCCAAAGAAGAAAGCTTCAATATTTTAGTTTCATTGATGCATTCAAAAGAAGAATGACATTGTATCCATAAACCCTAATAGTAGATATTGATCCACCAACATGGACTTAGTCAAGAAACTACTATACATGCAAAGAATATCAAGGAGACTTGCATAGACAAGATTTAAAGCTCGCCATGGACACATATTTTACAATCAATTTTTATATTGTGTTTATGGAAGGTTTGGTTATTAATCTTGGATATCCTTGGTCAAAGAATCTAGGTATAATTAATATTATATGTGCAAAAGAAGTTTATGAAGCTTTGGTACATGAAAAAGAAAGTAACCTAGAAATTTTTTACAAATAATAAGGAACAAAGAAATGCTAAGGTAAATCATGCAGATAAATATAACAAATAGTATAAGGAAGTCTAGTCAAATGAAGAACATGATGGAAATAACACATTTGTGCTCAATAGTTAAAAGAATAAGAAAAAAATAAAGATTAGTAGAAGAAATGTTTCAAGAGTTGAAAGAAAAGAGACTCAAGGTGTGACAATGAAACGTCTCCATTCTTGTGAGAGGCATCAATCATAGAGGTATGTCACGATGAATTAAAGGACAAATAACTACAAAAATACATGAAATTGGTAGAGAAATCATTATGGTTATACATTGAATCAATCAAATAACTACAAAAATACAAGGAACTAAATGAAAAATCACAATAATTATACATCAAATTAAAGTAGCAACAACTATGGCCATGCATGGGAATTAGAGGAGAAATAAACATGCAATACATGGAAGCAAAGGAAGAATAAATATGGATGTGAATGGAATTAAATTAATGTGTAAATAATTATGTTGGGTAATAAGTTGTTCTATGTTGGGATTAAATGTTTCCCCCTTTATTAGTATTAGTGAGAGGTCTATATATATGAGGTAAGTATCATTGTGATTCAAGTTTATAGATAACAATTTTGTTTGGTTGGCATCTCAAATTAGAGATCTAGCATGGTCCAAAAGCCTCTTTTGTGTCACTACTTTATTCTCTATATTGTTGCTATGATTTGCGTACGCACACACACATGCACACACACACATACATATATATATACATTGTGTGTGTAAGTGTGTATGTATGTCTAGATGTATGTATGTATGGGTATGTGTGTATGCATGTATGTATGTGTGTGTGTATGTATGTATGTGTGTGTGTATGTATGTATGTGTAATGGTGAAAATTGCTACTTAAAAAAAATAAGACTATAAATAACAAATCTTCACATTACATTCAAATGATATAAATCAATCTATTGTACTTAATGCAAAACTGAAAAGTACTCACTAAAAAGTAAAAGAAAAAATATTAACGTTAAAAGAACAATAATATTCATTACTAACTAGAGGCAAAGACCAAGATAAATCAAAACTCGAAGAATATAAAAATCTACCATTATTGAAAAAGAAAGTATAAGCAAAGAGGAACTTGGCACCGAATGGAGAGATTCTCAGCCTTGGACGCTAATGCTTAGCATAGACTATAATGTGTAGTGCTATCATCCTAACACAATAGATCCAAAGAATCCCAAAACACTTGTTTGTAATGTTGCAGTCTGGTGGAACCCCTCAAAAAAAATTTGCGTTCCACTGATGATTGTTGCGAATTTGGCTATCTTAGTTTGGAATGGGTCTTGTGGTTTAGGGTTTTAGTTTTTCCCTTGTTCTAGGGTTTTGTTTGTGCCCTTAATCTTTCAAAAATCCCCAAGTGTTAAACCTTTGCATATGGGTTCTACTTAGTTGTTGACTGGTTATCATCCGTTCCTGATTTCTTAAGTTGCCACTTGAGCCATTAAATCCATCTGGTTATCGGCCCCTTAAGCCTAGCATTCCCGGTCATCGCTCGTGATTCATTATAAATCTTGCTTTATACTATGTGGGTCGTAAATCTTTTAATGACTGCCCTTTTCCTCGATCTGGGTTAATATTTTTCTGAAGTCTTTTATATTGTAAACCTAGGCAAGCAACCCCACTTTAAGTCATGTAATAAGCACACATGCTTATTAAAAACCCTTAACATTGCTTGGTGGGTCCCACATAATGCACCCTATTGGTTCCTTGCCAGCCCACAAGATTAAATTAATAAAATTAAAAAGTTGGAGGGATGGCGGGCAGGTGACACTTGTCCACCCTCTTGGCGGGCCCTACCACTAATCAAAGGCACCAATGGTTAGTGGTCATCAAATCAATGAATAAGATGTGTTTTGGCAAATAAATCTTGGCCGTTCCCCCTAGCCCGCGGGGGACCCATTGTCAGATCTAGGATTATGGAGGGATAGCGAGCAAAGAGCCACATGGCACCATCGCCACCATCCGCTAAACTATTGAAGACATACAAATATTTGGTGAAATATTTCTTGGCAAATATTGAAGGCTTAAACAACATGCTACTAAAAGGACATATGAGCACGTGCAAAATTGTTCATCAAGATGTTCTAATCTCAGGCGTCTATTGCTAAAGGAGGATGTCTATTATGGTCGTTGGCCTATTGATTAAAAGGGAAGCAAGTTGATGGTTGTTGGGTTAATCTGGGTCTGCCCACTAGCTCGTGACTGTAGATCTTAAACGTGCAAATCTTAGAGGGCTAGTGGGCTGCTGACACATGGCTTTTCTGTCGGCTTGTAAAGCGCGGTGGGACCATGATGCTGATAACGAAGATGTACACTTGGCAAAAGCAAAACACGGTGGATGTCGAGTTAGCTAAAAGGCAAGTATTCAAACCTTGTTGAATCCATTTGAGCCACGCATTGGTCCACATCAAGATCGAATCAACAACATACATTCAAAGTTTCTAAAACATACACCATCGACCCGTTTTAGTTCGCATGAGCGAACAGTAATGGCGGAGTTGACAGTTTTCTGTCGAATTGATGGCTTTGTTCGCCATAAAAGCTTGCTTTAAAGCTTATTATTGATTGTCAAAGCATTATCAACACATCCAAAGCTTATTGTAGAGTTTTTCGAGCATTTGGTGTCATGAAATTAGGGTTTTCTGCGTCGTGTAACCAGTAAGTGAAATTTATCTCTCCTGAACTTGAATTCACCCTATTTCCATTTCAAATTGCGATTGATGTTTCTTGATCTCTAAATTAGGCTTCTTTTAAGGTTTGATGTTCTCTAAATTGTTATAAATTGTGCTTTTTAGTTTTTTCTTTGTGTCAAGTCTTTCCTAAATCAGTAAGAACCCTAGTTTAAACTCGTCAAACCCTAGTTTGAGTTGTTTGTTACCAATGGCACCTAAAATCCAAACATCTACATCAAAGGGCCAAGCTTTTGAGTCGAAACTTGTAGTTAGACCTCTGGTTTAGGATTTGATCAACCAATTGAAACCCTCTACATCTGATAAGACAAAGGGACAACCTATGTATCATGGCCCTGAAACTAAGTTCGGTATTACTGACAGATACTACATGATTAAGGATGCCACCCTATCGTATTCTGGATGGAATCTTTTCCATGGATGGTATGGAAACATGAATGCTTGCATTCCAATGTGTAATCCAAGGAGTTTGGACATGGCCAGGTTGGTGGTCCACAACATGTATATAGATCTTGATCTTCTCAAGGCCATCGCTGCAAACTATGACCCTCTGGTTAGGGTTGTCAGGACTCATGATGGACATAATATGCTAAGGGTTACCAGGGAAGAAACTGCATATGTGTTCAAATTGAACTAATCGAGCAATGACATGGTCAAGATTGATAAGAGGAAGTTGAAAGAAGAATATGTGAAAGTAAAGCACAATTTCAGGGTCTTAGTGGTGACAAATTTTTTAATATCAACGATGAAGGGAAAAGAAAAGAGAAAGATTACTTTGGGACCTTTTGATGTTGAGCCACACCCCATTAAATATTTCCTCACATATTTTAGAGGACCTTTTATTCCCTCTGCCAAATTTTAGGGTTTGATTCAAGCTCTAGCATGCCAATTGTTGAAATGTACATGGCTGCAAGTATCCAACACCCTAATATAAATGCTTTATATGATTTTTCCACCTATTTAGCAAAGGAAATTCGCAAAGGGTTGGTGGCATTGAAGAATGGGGAGCCTGGTGTCAAATTTTGGTGTTTTTCACTAGTCATGCACTTGTTTCCTTTTAAGGGTGTAGATTATTTAGTCTGAATATGGAACTTAAAAGGAATGTAGATGGCATTGAAATGCCAGTGCAATCATGGAATCCTTTATTGGATAAGAATGAGCAAAAGACTAATTTTGTGACTGCTACCAATCTTTTTACATCTAAGTTGTGAAAGGCTTTAATGGTGGATGTGCTTAGGGTCTCCAAAGAACTACATGACTTTTTGAGGCCAGTTGAGAGGAGGCTTGATTTAAACATTGCTCACAATTGGGGAGATGTAATCCCATACAAGGATTGCACGGTTTTAAGGGTATATGGCACACAACTGACACCTCACATACTCCCCAGGGAAGTGCCTATAAGGATTGGTTTCTTGGAGGTGATGTGGTAGTTGGGAAATGTGGATGACTTTTTCCTAAATGAGAAGAGAAAGGGAACATTTTTCCCTACATACACTATGTTTGTTTATTTTGTAATGATAACACATGGATGGAGAAAAATTGTGGACAATTACCTCAAGCCCTATTATATGAAGATTCAAGCATATAAGACTTATGATCCTGAGGGGTTTATAGTCTGGTTGATGAAGAGAAACAAGGGAGGCAGATATGTTCATACCCATACTTTTCCTGAGGATTTCATCAGAAATATTTTTGACCTTGATGTCCAGAATGTCAAAATGAGGAAGTGGGGTGTTTTTATAAAATTTGAGAGAGCAAGAAGGGTCAAGGAACCTAATTTTCAAGCTTTGTCAAATATTAGCAACCCAATTTTGAAGATTGAGACAGTTATGCAAAATTTTGATAGGGTTGTTGCTAATCTAAAAGAAGAAAGGATTGTACAAGATAAGGGGAAGGCCCCTATGACAGAGGGGGAATCAACCCTACAACCTTCCAAGAAGGTGCACATTTATTCAAGGAGGCAAACCAAGTGGCAGTCAAGTATAACCCATAAAGAACAAAGGCAAACAATATTATGGGATTTGACTTGCCAATGAAGGAGTTTGCATTGTGGAAGTCCAACTATATTGACATATTGGACATATGAGTTGTTGCAGGTTGGAGGGGGTGACTACAATTTTGGTTAATGGTCTGCAACAATAAAATTCAGTAAGGAAAGTGCAATACATGGCCTGGAACTAGAACGGATTAGGCCTTGGATATATCAATGTTCAAATATTGCACTTTCTTAGTTTTAAATATGGTGACAAGGATTGTAGACATGGAATTACTTTGGTGTACTCTCTTTTTCACTTTATGCTTTTCTTGTACAAATTTTGGAGCACGTGGAATAAGTGCTTAGCTCGTGGAAAGGATTACTTTGCACCGACTGAAGGGGCCTTTTGGAGGGCGGGAGAATCTTCATTAGCAAATGGAAATGGTTTTTGTCTTATATGAAATTCTCCCTTGTATTTGGGAAAATATAATTGCCTTTTGATGTGATGTAATTGTCAAATGAGAACTGGACATGTGTACATTTTGGCTCGAAGCTTGTTTGCTCCTTCATTTCTATAAGAAAGAATTAACGACAAAATGTACAGGTTGTTGATTGATCATATAGCAAATTTTGTAATGAGAATACAAAGAACAATTTAGATTTTTGTCTTAGGTATTTGAAGTCTAGTTGATATGCAAATGTAATTTTTGATAACAATACTAGCATTTGAATAGAAAATGGTGCAAATTCAAAGCCATTTCTCTCCTAGTGTATTCATTTCATGAACTATTATTAAAATGATGAAGAGTTGTTTTGTTAATCTTCATTGTGTTCCAATGAATGGTTTTGTCCTTGTTTTTAATTCAAAGAATTAATGAAATTGCTTGGATGAAGCTATAGGTTCATGTAATTCGAGTAGTAGGATCTTTATAAGAAGTTATGGTTTATGATATAATGGTATGATGTTGTAATGCAGTATTTTAGAAGCTTTGTAATGCTAAGTGTTAATCTATTACCCAATTATGCTTGTATTGAGATTGACTTTGTTTCTTGGGTTAAGGCATTGGCTTGGGATTTGTATTTGTGAAATGATTCTTGGTCTTTCATCAACAAATCTAAATTCATAAACAAACTTTCTATCTAATTGTAATTGTTACTATTTCATATCTCATTCTTCATTCTCTGCTCTAAATGTTAGATGTGTAAAGGATCTGCCAAATTCTTGAAAGTTTTCATTTATTGAGCTATGGTTAAGAGAATGAATTTTTTATTTGTAATGCACTTGGTCATGAAGTGCATAAGCCTTTAAGTACATCGTGGGATCACCCTCTCGAGTTTTGCAGAGCCCAAAGTGCAGGAGGAAATCACTGCTGCTTTCACTCGTTCGTTGGCCAATCCCTTTAGGTTGCTAAGAATTGGAAATGGCAATTCCATATGCTTCTTTGAAGACTGGCTTGGTTCTTAAAAAACACCAACACAATCCACTAAAACCTGCACACATGAAGAACATAAAAATTGTTCGGGGTTGTTTAGGGGCTTGCTCAATCAAACCCCCATTTTGGTCTTTCAACCTCCACAGACAACTAGAGATAAAATATGATAAAAAAATAACAAGAGATTACTTTTAAATCCTAGTGATACTAGGAATGTAAAAGCATATATAAAGATAAAACATAGATATGATGTCAACCTTGGTCCATGGGGAAGACCACCATGAGATTTGATAAATGATAAAATGATAAAACTATTATAAAGAGATTCAAATATTATTCTACCAACGTAGACTAACAGATAAATAGAGAGTATTACCACAACTTCGACCCTCCTCTCTTAAGATTTTTCAATTGATTTAACAATGTGAAACCAATGGAAGAATATTGAGTTGCAATATGCAATGATATCATGATAGCTTGAGAGCTTGTTGTAGAAGATCTACACTACATACACACACATGCACATACACATAAATACACACATACATACATACACACAAGCTCTTCTAATACACACATATAAATACACACACATACATACGTACGTACACACACATACACATAAATACAAAAGCTTTAAATACACACATAAATACATACACACAGATACACATAAATACATACATACACATGCATACATACATACATACATACATACATACATACATACATACATACACACACACACACATACACATAAATACACACACACACACATACATACATACATACATACATACATACATACATACATACATACACATAAATACACAAGCTTTAAATACACACATACATACATACACACACACACACATACACATAAATACACACACACACACACAAACACACGTATACATACATACATGCACACACAAATACACATGCACACATACACACACATACATACAATACACACATACATGCATACATACATACACATACACATACATACATACATACATACATACATACATACATACATACATACACACACACATACATACATGTGTACACACACACACACACACACACACACAAAGAATACATACATACACACACACAAAAAAAAACATGTATACATACACACATTCATACACACATACATACATACATGCATGCATACACACACACACACATACATACACATACACATACACATACACATACACATACACATACATGCATACATACACACACACACACACAAAGAATACATACATGCACACACACACACAAAAACATGTATACATACACACATTCATACACACATACATACATACATGCATGCATACACACACACACATACATACACATACACATACACATACACATACATAACAACAAACAAACATGCATACATACATACATACATACTGTAGTGTCAAAAATTGCATACTAGTGCGATTTCACACTCACATAACACAACTGTCCAAATTTGAGGATTATATATAAAACTTTATATCTAGATTACAAATATTTAATCTAACAATTGATAAAGACAAGATTATTATCAGCTTATAATTTGAAAATCAGCAAAATTCTCTTGGACTACAGTAATACGCATAGATGTCCATGCAACTCACTAACGTCCAACAAATTTTCAAGATTCAAAATCGTATTTTTTGTGTGGCTTGTTTCTGACGTGTTGTAACGCTCAAATGGGAAAGTAATGGCCTCTCCCATCTACTCGAGCAAACAAAACTCTCCTCATTTGAGAAGAAGATTTTTACTTTGGGAAGTAAGACAACTATCAAGCTCTTTGTTTAAGGAAAAAATCTTCTGAAATATTTCTAGCTATTGAACCTCTTCTACAACAAGCTCTCAAGCTATAATGATATCATTGCATACTACAACTCAAGCCTCCTCCATTGGTTTCACTTTGTTAAATCAATTGAATATCATAAGGGAGGAGGGCCAAAGCTATGATAATTCTCTCTATTTATATGTTATTTTACATTGGTAGAATAATCCTTGAATCTCTTTATATCAGTTTTATCATTTATCATTCATCAAATCTCATGGCGGTCTTCCCTGTAGACCAGGGTTGACACCATATCTATGTTTTATCTTTATATCTTTGCTCTTAAATTCCTAATATTGCTAGGATTTAAAATTAATCTCTTGTTATTTTTTTATCTTTTATCTCTAGTTTGTCATGGAGATCAAAAGACCAAAACGAGGGTTTGATTGAGACAAGCCCCTAAAATATCCCCAACAATTTTTTCATTCTTTATGTGTGCATATTTTACTCGACTGCAACATCATAAATGAGTATTTTGGGAGTCTTTGGATCTACTATGTTAGGAAAACAACACACTGCATTGTAGTGCATGCTAAGCTTTGGCGTTTGAGGTTGAGAGTCTCTCCATTCGGTGCCAAGTTCTTCTTTACTTGTACTTTCATTTTCAATAATAGTTAGATTTTTATTTTCTTTAAGTTTGGATATATCTTGGTCTTTGCCTCAAGTTAGTAATGAATATTATCGTTCTTTTAGTGTAAATAATTTATGTTTTACTTTCTACTTAGTCCTTTTCAATTTTGCATTAAGTACAACAATTTGATTTATATCATTTGAATGTAATATGAAGATTTTTTATTTAGTCCTAATTTATAATTTTCACCATTACATTTTGGTCAACCCACTGCTTTACACACTTCTTTGTTGCTATGGTTAACTTTGACTAAAGTAAACCTCACTTTATACAAGCTCATAAGTACTTTATACAATGTTGGATCTCTTCCTTCAAACCTTTAGTGCTTTTGATAATGCATTTTTTGAGGAATATTTTGATATGTTAGATGGCGTGTTTAATGACTTTTCCAAGTTATCTATTTCTAAACAATCTAGTTCTTCAACATCTTTTTCTACTATTCCTTCTGAAAGGGCTAATAAATCTATTAATGTAATTATTGTCTTTGGTATTCCTAATAAAAATAAGAGACCAATAATTTACGTTAATGGAGAAAATCCCAAACCAAAGAAAGTAATAGTTGTTCGAGGCAATTCATTAATAGTACACCCTCTGAGTTATTACTTACATCTTGCTCAATCTATTACTTCTAAAGTACATGTGACTATTGATTATAAAATAATAGCCCACACTTATGATACTCAAAGAAATAAACATAATGTTGACATTCCAACATCTCTTCCATCTTCTCAACCTATGCTTCCTTCAACACCTACACCGACTTCAAAGTCCCCTAATGATTATGATCTTATACTAGAACAACTTCGTGTTACTCCAACTAAGATATTTGTCTGGGATCTTCAAACTTCTTCAGTTTATCATGGAATGCTTTAGGAAGCCCTCCAAAAAAATATATTGCTTGCTTTTGTTAGATTGAAGGATGTTAATGCTTTGGTAGAATATATTCGCTTTGATTCACCAAATACTACATTTTATCTGCATAAGCTTCCTTCCCTAAAAGTATGACACCAAGTTGATTTGTTAATGATAATTATTGTTATCAATGGTATGAGTATTAAACACACTCTCATTGATGTCGATTCCACCCTCAATGTTTGTAGTGTTGATCTCTTACCTAAACTTAACATTGATACTAATTCCCTTGTCTCTACATCTTTATCCATTTGTGGATTTGATAATGTAGGTCAACAAGCTCTAGGTACAATAATACTACCTTTGCAGATTGGGCCAATCACTTTACCTACCTTGGTATATGTAATGCTAGGTTCTTTACCATACAACCTTCTTTTAGGAAGATCGTGGGTTCATGCTATGGATGCAGTCCCGTCTACCTTACATCAATTTGTTAAAATAAAAATAAAAATAATCAAGTAGTTACAATCAAGGCCGACCCTAATGCCCTTTATTATTGTTAATTGGTTGAAGCAAATCGGTCTTCAAATTCTACTACTTTTACAGATCTAATTCATTCTTATAACAATGTAATATCATCCTCTAATATTTTTTCCAAGGATGATCTTACTCATTCTTCTCCTAATGATAATGCATGTCCTGGTGCTGATTGGGGCTCTTTAGACTTTACACCATCATTTATTAGAGAATATAAAGTCAACATTGTTGGAAATATTGTTGTCATTGATGTCAAAGGAGAGTTACACATGATCGTTGCCATCATATTAAAGGATCAATATAGATATATTTGGTGTGATTTATGTGCATCTTGGCCAACCTCCATGGTAGTTTAATGCTATGTCTTTGGTGCCCATATTGTTGATTGCCCCTAATGGATTTTAGCACTCACATCCTTTGAAATTTAAAAATAAAATTATTATTTTTGAGGCCCCTTTTTAGGCTGGTCGACCAAGCATTTTGGTTTGCCCCTTTTTGGGGAATTAAAATTAATTTTATTGCATTTAAATGGGTTAACCTCCTTAGCATGATCACCCCTCTTGGGGAAATAAAATAAATTTACTTATTCTCATATGTGGCTGACCCCTTTTGATGAGTCACCTCTCTTGGGTGAAGAGATATTTAATGAGGTATAAAAGAAGATAAGTCGAAGATGTGAGAGGCAAGAAATAAATGTAATATCCTTCCAATTTTTAAAGAAAAAATATATAATTTATCAACAAATTTATGGACCTAATTTGAAGAAGGTTATAATAAGATTTATGATAGATTTTCAAGAAAAATTGTAGCAGATTTATAGCATACTTTCAAGGAGATTTATGGTAGATCTATAGAAAACTTTTAAGGAGATTTATAGTAGATTTATAAGAAGATTTATTAGTAGACTTATAAGTAAATCTTATGAAGGAGATTCACATGAAACATTCTTTGAAGAAGCAATATTCAAGAAGGCGAACTTGTTGTTCATTTGGAGGTTGGCGCCTTCTAATAGAAGAGATCAATGTCTCTTGCTAAGTTGGCGCTTAGTGGTGGGGATTGGTTTCTCCAGTAGGTTGGTGCCTATGAAGATTTGTAAAGAGAATTTCATTGTTGGTTGGATTTGGACAGTTGATCCAAGCAATCTTTTCTCCGTGGTTTTTATCTCGAAAGGGTTTCCATGTAAATCTTGTGTCTCTAAGTTGGTAGATCTTGTATGATTGCTATTTTCATGGTTATTGGATTTAAATAAGTAAAAGTTTTATCTTATATTGATTCACCCCCCCTCTCAGTATAAGTATGTGCACTTATCAAACCCCGCTCACTTTGACATTCCAAAAATATCATTCACACATGTTGTTGAAGACGATACACCTTCTAAATCGAGGGATAGTGTGGATGATACTTGTAATTGCACTTATCATATTGAATATGCCACTAATGTTGATCCTCCCCCTTTTGAGGAGTTGCATTAATGTTATGGTCAAGGATTTAACATTCTTTCAAAAACAGGTTACAAAGGAAAAAGTTATGGATGTAAAGAGTAGGTATCAAGATCCATTAGAGCCAAATCTGCATGGCTCCAATTTGGGCCTTGGATACTGCCTTTCCACTTTTAAATCAAAATTGTGGTTGAATGTGAGCATGATTTCTTTAGATTCTTCTTTGTTAAATCTTATTCATGTCCATAATTTATCTCAGATAGTGATGAGCCTATTGTAACTGCTCTAGATGTTTTCTATTCTGAGTAATCTCTTGCAAAGTTTTTAGGAGCATATTTTAATTTACCATCTTATCATCATGACTGTTGATTCCCATATTGCTTGAGTTCTTAAGCTTATTTTGGTGAATATGTTATGGCCATAAATAATAAATTTATTTCAAATACCAATAAAATCTCCACTATCCCTAATCCTTTAGACCGTAGTACACTCCCCGGTAAGAGATACTATTGACGTTTGTATGGATCCCACTTCCTTTGAGAAAGTAATCAAGATTGGCAAGTGCATATCTTTTGGAGAATGTAAATCACATTCCAATCTTCTACATTCTTATCCTGATATTTTCTCTTGGTCTATGTGAGTATGCCCAATATTGACCCCTCTATTGTCGTCCATAATATCATATTATATCTCGATGCTAAGCCTGTTAAGCAGAAAATTAGAAAGATGAATCCCAAGGTTTCTTTATGGTCAAGATTGAGATTGAAAAGATTTTAAAAGTTGATTTTATTCGTCCCATTAACTATTCACCTTGGATATCGAATATTGTGGTTGTTAAACTTGATGACTATATTCAAGTATGCATTGATTTTCGTGAGTTAAAAAAGCTTCTATTAAAGATAACTTTCCACTTCCTAATATAAATATGATTGTGGACTCCACAGTAGGCTATGCCTTATTATCTTTCATGGATGACTTCTCGAGATATAACTAGATCATTATTAATATGGATGATCAATTTAAAATAACTTTCACTATCCCTTGGGGTACTTTCTATTCCGTAGTCATGTCGTTTTGATTAAATAATCTGTCTTATCTTTGATCGCCTTCGACTCTATAGGATGAGGCTAAATCCTCTTAAGTGTGTCTTTCATATTGGCACAACCAAAATTTTAGGATTTATTGTTTCTCATCACAGAATTGAAGTCGATACTAATAAGATAGATGCAATTACAATCTTTCCTCCACCCAAAAACATATCTCAACTTTGTAGTCTTCAAGGAAAGATTTAGGCAATTCGAAGATTTATTTCTCAATTGGCTGATCATACCCTTCCTTTCAAACATCTTCTAAAGAAAAATATACACTTTTAATGGGATCAAAATTGTGAAACTACTTTTGATTCAATTAAGAGCTACTTGTTGAATCCTCCCATTTTGATGTCAGTTGTACAAAATCAACATTTTCTGCTATATACTTCTGCATCATCTCATGCTTTAACAACCCTATTAGATCAACATGATGATGATGGTAAGGAGAGAGCAATATATTGTATAAGTCTTATCTTAATTGATTACGAAACTAGATACTCGGTATTAGAAAAGCAATGTCTTCTTGTTGTCTTTGCAACTCATAATGTAAGACATTATCTTATCCCTGCAGAAACTCATGTCGTGGTCAAGTTTGATCCTCTTAAGCATCTATTCTCTAAAACTGATCTTTCGAGAAGATTAGTTAAATGAGTGATGTTGCTTTCTAAGTTTGATCTTAAATTAATCTCTCAAAAAACAATCAAAGGAAAATTCACGGTTGACCAATTAGTTGAAGCACCTTCACCTTATTATTTTCCTAACTTAGATGCCTTTCTTGATGAACATATACTTTCTGTAGAGGATGATTCTACATGGCAATTATGTTTCGAAGGATCAAGGTGTTAAATTGGTTTTAGAGTGGTAGTTTTACTTTTGCACTCCAACAAACCGATTCCCTTATCCTTTCGTCTACAATTTATTTGTAAAAACAACATTGTGGAGTACAAAACCCTCATTGTTGGTTTACGTATCGCATCATCACTAAACATAACACATTCAAATTTATACTGATTCTCTGTTAATTGTAAATCAAATCATAAGAACTTATCAGGCTAAACAAGATAAATTGTCTAAATATCGTGATTTAGTGTTATCTTTACTACATAATTTCTCATCATTCATTATTGTTAGTATTCCAGGAAAATATAATCTTCATACAGATGCAATGGCAAGAACTTCTTCCCTTGTACCCTTTGACACTGCAACAAACGAATATCACTTTGTGATCCAATTTCTTTCTTCTCCTACCATCATTAATTCCTTAGACTCTAATAGTTTACTTTGTGCAAGTGTAGACTCTGGTGAATGGTATTCTCACATTTACAACTATCTAAAGGATGGGAATTTTTGGGATAATGTTGCTAAAAACACTTGCATTTGTATTTGAAAGATTGTAACAAGTTACATTATTCTTTCAATCATTCTTTATGGAAAATCTTACAATGGTGTTTTGCTTTGATGTTTGAATAAGTTTGAAATACCCCTTGCCTTTCAAGAAGCTCATTTAGGCTTTGATAGTGGGCATTTTGGTGGTAAATCCTTAGTTTAAAAATGACTGAGAATGGGATACTATTGGCAAACAATGGAACAAGATTCGTTTGTCTTTGTCAAGAAATATCATCAGTGTCAACAACATAGCAATCTAATCCAAACTCTTGCCCAGGAACTTCATGCCTAGGCATCTCCTTGGTCATTTTCAGTATGGGGCTTGGATATCACAAGAAAAATTTCACCACCTTCTTTAAATTGATATACATTTATAATAAAAACTACGGACTACTTTACAAAGTGGGTGGAAGCTATTCCATTTTGATCGACTACCATTGAAGCAATTTGTAGATTCTTCTTAGAAAACATAATTTCTCATTTTGGATTGCCTTTTACTTTTGTTTCAAACAATCACACATCATTTAAGAACAAAGAAGTGAAGCAAATTTTACAAAAAAATCATATTCAACATCGTTTTTCTACTCATTATCTTTAGTCTAATGGTCAGGTTGAGGCTTCTAATAAAACTTTATAACAAATTCTTCATAAAATTGTCAACAAACATGGTGAAGATTAACACACTCAATTAACATATGCATTGTGGGCCTATCGCACAAGTATTTGTATGACTACTAGTAATACTCAATATAATCTTGTGTCTGGTGTTGACGTCATCATGCCTTTAGAGTTGAAAATTACATCATCGCAATTTTCCTTAAAGGACTTATTGATGACGATATTTATCATGATTAACATTTAAATTAGTTTGAATTGCTCGATGAGCATTGATTAAATGCTCTCAAACACCTTCAAGCTTATCAAAATCTTTATCTTCCCAATACAATCAAAACATTATTTCTCATTCTTTTGAAGTGGGTGATTTGGTTCTCTATGAGAATCAACAAAATGTAATGCACCACCAGGAGCAAAAGGGAAATTGAAACCTAAATGGTTGGGTGCTTACATTATCACTTATGTTTATGGTTTCAGTGCTTACAACTTATCTATATTGGATGCTAAGCCTTTGAAAAAACCTATCAATGCAATGCATCTTCATTGCTATTACATATAAAGCATTGTATGTGATATTTGGATAACACTCAGTCCTTAAGGGATTGATTTTGTTTATCTCATGTCATTCAATCATGAACACATATTCTTTGTGTTATGATAAATGTGTGCATAGTGTATTTATCCATGTTATATAATTCAAGTGCATTCATAGATTGATTATGATTAATTTTTGATGTGCTTTGTATTTGATTGGTGAATTATAAGAACATTGTTGTTTTATTTTATTTCTTTAATATCATTATAATTCATTTCAATACCTCAAATTTGTTTACTGATTATTTTAATTTCTCATATCAAATGTAGAGTTTAATCAATTTTAGCTAGTTTAATTTTATCAATTGATTTATTTTGTTAGCACAGTAATCACCATAGTTTCTTTTACACAACATTTAATATTTCATTAAATCATCATTATATTTAATTGAACAAATATAAAATGATTTGTTTGACTAGATCATGATAACATTTAATTAAACATGTAAATCACATCATTGTTAGATTTGTGAATAACATGAGCTACAAGATCAAACAATGAACAAAAGACCTTCCACCCAAGAGATTTGCAAAAGAAAGATTTGCCATTTCTCAAAAAAGAAATATTTACAGAATGGATAATTACAAGAGAGAATGAATACTTTAAAAGAGCAACCCTAATGAAAAGGGATTAGATCATGACAAGTGTCAACATCTTGTGTAATGAGACGAATTGATCTAATATTAGCTCTATAGTTAACATAAATAAAGCATTAAATTAACTAATAAAGCAAACCTATGTTTAACTTAAGTGCATGAGAATTAGAATAATAATTAATTAAAGTAATTAATTATTCTCTAATACATGATAACTCTAACACCCACCCTTAAGTGTAACTTAGGGAGTAGCTAAACAACTCTAAAAACCAATGCATAAAAAGTAAATAAAACATTAAATTAACTAATAAAGCAAACCTAAGTTTAGCTTAAGTGCATGAGAATTAGAATAATAATTAATTAAAGTAATTAATTATTCTCTAATACATGATAACTCTAACACCCACCCTTAAGTGTAACTTAGGGAGTAGCTAAACAACTCTAAAAACCAATGCATAAAAAGTAAATAAAACATTAAATTAACTAATAAAGCAAACCTAAGTTTAGCTTAAGTGCATGAGAATTAGAATAATAATTAATTAAAGTAATTAATTATTCTCTAATACATGATAACTCTAACACCCACCCTTAAGTGTAACTTAGGGAGTAGCTAAACAACTCTAAAAACCAATGCATAAAAAGAAAAGAAAGAATGAATGGGTCCTGACAACTAGGCCTAATGAGGTACCTAGTACAACTAAAAGATCTCTAAAAAATGGAGAAATGTGAATGGCTCTCCATTGTCACACACCAAAGAATAGTGGACTATCGTGAGGAAACCAAACTCAGTCAATGACTGTCGAAGCCACAAAACCTCCTGGCTAGCCAAAACTGATACACGATACTCAACCTCTATGGATGATAATGCAATAGTAGATTGCTTCTTGTAAGACCACATAATGGGGCGAGAACCAAGGCATAAAACAAACCCAAAAGTGGACTTCCTATCATTGACATCACTAGCCCAATCTAAGTCAGTGAAGACAATAATCCCAAGGTCCCTTGATGTATAGTGAATACCATAATGTGAGGTGCCCTAAATATATCTCAAAATTCATTTGGAAGCTTTTCAATGACTCTCATGTGGATTATGTGAGAA
>VDFB02196306.1:0-11230 GCA_007258455.2 Sequoia sempervirens | reverse complement strand
TTCAATCTATTGGGAAAAATAGTCGATCTAAAGATAAAAATGCAGCAAGAAGAGCTATAACAACTGCTATTGTTAATAAAGCAACTTTGAATAAAAGAATGATAAGCAATATTAGTGAAGTTTTAAAAATACATCCTAAAACATTGCTAAGAGCAGAAAAAAGAAGAGAAAGTACAAAAAATGATCCTATCAACCAATGTTGGAGTTTTAGTGGTCGACTCCCGAGGTCTGATATGAAATTGAATGTTGAAATTAAATCTTTGATCAAAAAATATTGGCATGATAATACTGGGGTTTCATCTAATGCTAGAGATGTTTTAAAATTAAGGGTGGGGTCCAAAGTTCACGATCCTCACCCAAAACACCTATTAGATACAACACAAACTAATTTTTATAGAAAATTTTGTAGTGAAATTCAATGTTACTTGGTAATATTAAAATAAGCCAAAGGTCTTTTGAAAAATATAAACCCTGCTATGTAAAAATTAATAAGCAATGAATATCTTGTTGTTGTAAAATGCATGTTCAATTTCGTTATTTTTATGATGTTTTTCAATATATACATTGTACCTTGCATACTAACATGACTATACAGGAGTGTGGTATTGATATGCCACCTGAAGCAATAAGAGAGTTTATTTCAGGTTTGTTTTGTGAAAGATCTAATGATAAATTATTTTATTTAAGTTCTTGTATTTCTGGACAATGCATTAACTGTGGAAATATTTCATTTTTAAGAATTTGTATGCATGAAAGTGTTGATAATAACTTTGGACAACAATTAGTAGATGTTAAAAGATTTAAGAATGTTCACTATTCTTTAAAAGATGGAAAAATAGGAAAGCGTTGTGATTTAGTTACAGAAAAAGTTAGTGTGCATGCATTCATGAGTGAATTTAAGAATAAAATTGTACCAAAATATGGCATGCACTGTGAACATGCTCGATGGCTTGATGGCCAATTTTGCACATGTAGAAACACATTTCCAATTGGTTCTATACTTTTAGTGGTTGATTTTGCGGAGAATTATACTCTCTCTCCACAAGAGGAAATTCAATCACAGTATTATAATTCAGTGCAAGTAGCTATGTTTGTCCATATTTTTTATAGACATGCAGATGATAGAACTGAGGATGATAGAAAAGTTTTGAGGGAGTATCATTTTTATTTGAGTGACAATCAGTTACTCGTCAGAGTTTGTTCAATATTGTTTCATTATATTTTTTAGAAATTTAAGAGAAAGAGGAATCTAGATGAAAGAACACCTCATATGGTCAGATAATTATACAGGGTAGTTCAAGAATGCCCGAATGTTCTATTGGTTAAGTAGGGTTCACAAGGAACTTAATGTCCAACATATATGGAGTTTTTTTTAAGTTGGGCATGGTAAAGGAGAACATGATGGGGCTAGTGCGTGTGTCAAAATAATTCTTGCTAGAGAACAATTAAAATTCAAGGATTCAGTAAAATTTAAAGATGCACGTGGGATTGTGGATTGGTGTAATACAAGATTATCTACACCTGGTTTGAGTGAGTAATCTACAGTTCATTGATTCTTTTGGTTGGTTGAAGAAGACAACATTGTACCTAGAGTTGATTGTGAGAAAATTAGTGGATCTACTAAATGACATTCATTTAGGGCTGCGATAGCAAGCACATGGACTATTTGGACAAGGGAGCTTGCATGTTTTTTTCCAGTTTTGTATCTCAGGAGATTGGGAAGCATGTGAAAATATAGAATGGGTTAAACAGTGGGAGCAAAGATCATTGACACCTGCACAAGCACATAATCAATATGAAAGAACTATTTAAGAAAATGATCAAGTGTTTGCATCTGAAGATTATGATCGTGTTTCAGACCTTGTTCAAGAAGGTAATTTTAATTCAATTTATTTCATTTTATTAAGTTATTTTGTAATACTAAATTATTTATATATGGATATGCGTAAGTTATTAAATCAAATTTTGTTTGTAGGGCATGTGTATGATGTTGTTGCACCTGAGGGGAATGAAGAGAAAATAGAATATTGGTTGGCTCATTTTGTGGAAACTAAACATAACTTAATAGCACCTCAAAATGATGATGATGGCTTTCAGTATCCAACAAGTATGGTGATCCCCTTAAGACATCCCCTTAAGCAAATTTTGATAACAAGTTTTTGATCCCCTTAAGCAATTTTATAGAACAAGTCTTTGATCCCCTTAAGAAAATTTTGAGAACTTATTTGATGATGGTTTTCATGTTTTCCAATAGGATCGGTGGTGGTTGTTGGAACTTGGCTACGAAAATACCTGACAAGGAAGAATGGTCTACCTGTATTCAAAGACTATGAAACACATACAAAGATTATACATTATTCACATTTGGTGGTGGCAACAAATATAAAACTAGAGCGGTATCATGGAAGACCTTCAAGAAAAGTGTTATGGTCATTTTCTATGGAAGAGCATGAGGCAATCATAGATGCATTGCAAAAAAGAGAGGATGCAAATGGTACAATGGAATTTAAGTAAATACAGGTAAATATAGTTTTAGTTTTATTTTGTCCTTTTAAATACATTAAATACATGTTTCGATATTGGTCAAGTGTGTTGTTAGTTGAAATTGATTTAAATTGTCCTTTTATAGATCCTTAAGGCATAATCACAAAAATGATCTAGTCCATGCAAATTCAACCTAGACAACATGGAAGACTTGGTAAAAATAGGTAATTATTAGTTAAATTATGTTTAAATACATGTTTTGATTACATATTGATATTGCTTGGACATTAATAGTTAAAATTGATTTATTGTCATTTTCTGTATCCTAAAGCCATCATTGCATTGATCTCATACTTTGAAACAAAAAGGAGAGGATGCCTGGATTCAACCTACAAACATGTGTGGAATACTTTTAAATGCAGGTACTTGAGTTCTGTACATATAGATAGTTTATATAAATTAAAATATGTATGTTTTGATGATTTCATTGATATTGCTTGTACCTTTTTGATATCAAGTGGTGTGAAGACCTACTACATTCTAGCCACGAGTTTGAGATGTTCTTGAGATGGCATATCCAAATTTTGTAAACATTGTTTTGAGATGACATATATGTACATACATACTTACAAAATTAAACATTTTGTACAAATTAAAAATACATGTACATACACAATTATGTACTATATATACTTCTATGTATCAAAATCGATATTCTATTTTGTTTGTTAAATGTGCATGTTTTCCTACTTTGAAACTTTATATTTGATTGTATAATCCTTTCAAAATATCATTACATACATTTATTATTAAATCCTCCCTAAACCCTAAACCCCACAAACCATAAAACCATAAACCCTAAATACCTAAAGACTATCCCTTAAGACATTGTATTCACGACCCTTAAGACATCCCTTAAGGCGGTCGTATTAGGACCCTTTAAGACATCCCCTTAAGCTAGTTTATTAGGACCCCTTAAGACATCCCCTTAAGATGTTGTATTAGGACCCCTTAAGACATCCCCTTAAGACGTCATATTAGGACCCCTTAAGACATCCCCTTAAGACAAACTATAATTAGTGTTGGATGCTATTATTTGTTTTGACAACTTATAAATTAGTATTGGATGCCATTATTTGTTTTGACAGCTTATAAATATTGTTGGATACCATTATTTATTTTGAAAACTTATAAATACTGTTGGATGCCATTATTTGTTTTGACAGTGTATAAATTATTATTGGATGTCATTATTTATAGAATTTATTAATGCTTTTGTTCTCTAATCATGTATGGTATTTTTTATTTCTTAAATTTTTATCCTTTGATGGTATAGAAACAAATTGCTTTTGTTTGTAAATTATGATTTATTGACTAATTATTTAATTTCACATTAATGGCCTATAATAATGTCTTGACTATGAACATAAAATGCATAAATGTACATGTGTAAATTAAAATTTACAAAAAATTAATAAAGTCCATAATTTATGTAAATATATTAATTGCATGAAACCAATATATTAAGTGCATGAAATAAAGTCCATCAGAGTACAACCCATGAACTAAAGACCAACTAATTATTTGAGCCATGAAATATAAAGTCCAACAGAGTACATGAGAAACCAAAAATATAGTCTAGGAAATAAACAAATATAACCCATAAAATAAATGCTTCTAGGTCATGTATTGTCTCTATAATCAAGAGACCTCTTCACGCCATGTGGACTATGTGGATGACCTGAAACACTCTGTAGAAGAGAAAGATGAAATCAGATGTAAGACAATGAAAAATGATTTAATGACAATTTAATTTATAATTTATCATAAAATTAAATTACCATCATATATGGGTCTGGATGCTCGGGTGCACTTGAAGCAACCTCTAAATTCTCTGAATCAATCTACATAAACAAGACAAAGAAAGTTGTTCAAAATTAGATGTATAAGTCTACAATTAAAAATTATTTAATTCAATCTAATTTATAATTTATCATATTTTAATTGTACTATATTTTGAGGTTGTGCACCCTCTTCTCTAGGACCTATTTGTGCATGCTCAACTACAACATGTGTCTCATGCTATAAAAGAAAAATAAAATAAAACATGTATTACCTCATATTAAATATATATATTCAATTTGAAATTTAAAATTAAAGTAATATCAAAACATATAATTTATAATTGACTTTAAATATAATAAAAAATTTAATTTACCATTTGATCTGGAGCCTACTCTGCATGTCCTCCTAGAGGTGTAACTATGTCTGGGTCAAGGTTGAAAGTCACACTAACAAAGTCCTACAAGATCAAAATTAAAGCATGTATACTTGAATTAGGTTTATATATATATATATATATTCAAGTTTGCACATTTTGTGTAGAAAATATTTTAAACAACCTAAAAATCAGAGGCCTCACAAGTAGCTGCAACATCTAATGTTTGTCTGATGCCCATTCTCATTGTGGTATCAACCTAGACATACATGTAGACATTTAACGCTTATAATAAATTTACAAGTCTATATGCACATTTCATATATAGTGAATTCAAAATTCATAATTGTAACTATACTAATGTAATTTAAACAATTTACAATATAAATGTACATGCCCCTGATCTACGACGGCTAATAGTGGAGGAGTGTTGGACAACCCCTCGGGTGGAATCGATGTGGAAGCCGATTGACTCACCTAAACCAACATAAATATTTCAATCATATATGTGATTCAATTATAAATTTAAAACTCAAGTTAAAAATTATTTCATATATAATTTAAAAAATTGAAATCAAAATACCCCATAAGGGTTGCTGAGTAGGACTGGTGTTGATGTATGTACTCGTGGAATGAATGATTGCCCCATTGTTAGTGTCATCTGTACACCAAATAGTTAGATTATTAAAATTTATTGCAAACTTTTCTTTGATATATACATTCATCAAAATTCTTATAAAATGAACGTGTAGATGCATATTTATACCTATTTCGTAGTGTCCTTAGGGTGATGGTCTACTGTAAGAAAGTCTACAAATGAATTGATGCGACCAAATGAACCACCAAAATCTCCACATCCACCTGAACTAGGTGTGCCCTGATCAGGTCCATAGCATACTTGATGACAACTAGTACATACATGTGGTACGGGCCTCGACACTCCTAGAGTGGTACTCAAACAAGCTCCATAAAACACTCCTCCAAAATCATCGTCTCTATGCTCCCCACCCACTATCCCAGAAGCATGTTGATCAAGGTCTCTTGCTAGTGTACTAAGAGAACCTAATGTCGAAACCACAACTCAATGATGCACAGGTGTGGGAATGGGAGGACTAGGAGCAACAACAAGGGGTTGTGAATGCATGGGGCATTGGGGATCAATCCTTTCCCCTAACCTCTATTATGGCATGCATACACCAACACCACTGAGAAATGATTTAAAATCAAAATAATTGGGATTTTCCCCCAAAACAAACTCTACATCAGTTTCCTCAAAAATACAATGGAGGCACTCCCAATTAGCATGTGGGGGACTATCAAAACCATATACCATTGATCCCAAAACTGTGCACTCATCTGTGGATGTATTCACCACCTCATGAATATTCTAGATTTGTTTGGAGGAATGGGTTGTCAAGTAATGGGGTCAAGAAAGTAGGGGGCTAGGTGGGCTTTTGTTATTTTAAGGTCCAAAATTTGTTTGTAAGAGAGACCGTCAGCATAAAATTGCCTCATTGATCTTTGTCTCGTCGATGCCTATCTAGATCAGAATCAATGGTCTTGATGTCATCCACAACATTTTGCATCGTAGACGAAAAATGTCTCACATGGGGTGGAATTTATGCTTGACTCTGCATAGCATTGATTTTATTTTGGATGGATGCAACCTAAACGTTTATGTGTGCTCACAAGCGAGCCTCATTAGATGCAATAGGTGTTGGAGGTGGCATATTAGGTGGTGGGGGAGGTGGAGGGGGAGGTGGCAGAGGGGGAGGTGACTAAGGTGGTGGATTAATGATGTCATCAATGTTAAAATAATCCATGATATGAGATATAAGTGTGCACCTACATTAAATTATACAAAATTAACATACAAACTTAAAAAATGACAATTTAAATAGTTAAATTTGAAACACACATGCAAATTTGTTTAAATAGGATGTGCATACATATATTAAGATCATATAAAATTGAAACACACATATACATTGATTGAACTTGAGAATGTGCATGCAAAATTCAAAATTTAACATGTACATACATTTAAAATAAAAAATACGATGCATAATTTCCATGCATACATCATTAAACTAAACTATGTGCATACATACAAATTTCAAAATTTAAGAGCTATATGCAATTTTAATACATGTGTACATACTAGAAACAATAAACTTGAAACATTCACAAAAAGGCTCATTTTATGTCTAACGCATATATATATATATATATATATATATATATATATATATATATATATATATATATATATATATATATATATATTACAACATGAGAAATCATGATCTAGTAGATAGTCATAAAATATATACTATTATAAATTCATCATTATAAGTTCATAAATTCCACCAAATTCATAAATTCCACCTCAAATTCATAAATTCATGTCACTACTAAAATATCCATCTAGAACCAAAATCATAAATTCACGCCACAATTAGAAATATCCATCTAGAACCAAAATCATAAATTCACGTCACTAAAAATATCCATCCAACCAAATTTATAAATTCATCACACAAAATATCCATCACTCACCAAATTCATAAATTCATAACTATTTAAGATCATTGTCTTAATTTAGAAACTATTGTGGCTCTCTACTACATCTCTTCATTTCTTTGTGTTTTCCTTTTCAGAATTAGAAGTTCTTCTCTCCTCTAGCCATTGTTGATGCTCATCTAAGATCCCATCCATAGCCCTGACAACATCAACAATGGTTTGCATCCTAGATGCAATCATCCTCAGAGGTGGTGTGCCACATTCTTCATTTTGAATAATGTTGATTTGATCTTGCATGGTTCTAACATTGGAATTGATTCATGCTTGCAAATGAGCACCATCAATTTCAGGTGGTGGAGGTGGGGGTTATTAGGTGGAGTGGGTGGAGGTGGAGGTGGAGGTGAAGGTGGTGGAGATGGATGGCACAGAGGTGGATTGCAAATATTATTGAGTCGATCCATGTGATCTCTAAGATATGAGTGAACCTGCATTAGATTTGTAATTTCAAAATGTAAGATACATGTTTAGGAAATAACCTAAAACCATTCAATATAAATGGCCTAATTGAATACAAATGATAAAATATGCAAGCCTCATTTATGTCTAAGGCATGTTACTTGAATGAAAATACAATTAAATATTAATATAAGACAATTTATGAATGTTATAGGGTTTACGGTTTAGAGTTTAGGATTTAGGTTTTAGGGTAATAGGATGCCTTAAGGGGATCTATGTAGTAAGGTCCTAGTACAAAATGACATGGCTTTTAAGTGAATAAAATTTGGTGAAGATTCCCAAGGCAACCAAATTTCATTAAGGTCTGAGGCAACTTCACCAAATTATATTCACTTGAGCCATGTCATTTTGTCCTAAGAACTTAGTAGACATAGATCCCCTTAAGCCATCTTATCACCCTAAACCATAAATCGATCAACCTAGATCATGATTTATCTCATTCATATTATAATCTTGCACGATCTTATTATTGTTAAATTTGGTTGCCTTGGGCAACTTCACCAAAATTTGAGAGCTTATTTGATCCCCTTAAGAAATGTCATATTAAGACCCCTTAAGAAATCGATTTACGGTTTAGGGTGATAGGATGGCTTAAGGGGATCTATGTCTAGTGAGGTCCTAGGACAAAATAACATGGCTCAACTGAATAAAATTTGGTGAAGTTTCCCAAGGCAACCAAATTTCATTAAGAGCCTAAGAAAAAATGATGGCTTTAGGGTTTATGGTTTAGAGTTTAGAATTTAGGGTTTAGGGTAATAGGATAGCTTAAGGGGATCTATGTAGTAAGATGCTACGACAAAATGAAATGGCTTAAGGGAATAAAATTTGGTGGAGTTGCCTAAGGCAACCAAAATACTTCTAAGGTCCTAGACAAAATGAATGCTTTAGTGTTTAGGGTTTAGATTTTGTGGAGTCTGTGGTTTAGGCTTCATTTAACTTAGGGTAAAGTTTTGGTGCCCCTTGGAATAGTTAATGAACGTGCAAGTTAGTGAAGAAAAATTTCTTGTGGAATAGTTGATTGAGATCTACTCTTGTTTCAACTGACCAACCTAGATCATGAAATCTCATTCATATTATAATCTTGCACGGTCTTATTATTGTTAAATTTGGTTGCCTTGGCCAACTTCACCAAATTTTAAGAACTTCTTTGATCCCCTTTTAAGAAATTTTATATTAGGATAAGAGCCTTGGAAAAAAATGATGGCTTTAGGGTTTATGGTTTAGAGTTTAGAGTTTAGGGTTTAGGTAATATGATAGCTTAAGGGCATCTATGTAGTAAGATGCTACGACAAAATGAAATGGCTTAAGGGAATAAAATTTGGTGGAGTTGCCTAAGGCAACCAAATTTCATTTTAAGGTCCTAGGACAAAATGGATGCTTTAGTGTTTAGGGTTTAGATTTTAGAGTTCAAGATTTAGGGTTTACGAAACTTAGGGTGAAGTTTGGGTGGCCCTTTGAATATAATGAACTTGCAAGTTAGTGAATAACATTTTTCTTGTGGAACAAATTGATTGAGATAGCTCTTGTTTCAATTGGACTAACCTAGACTGCTTTTAAATCCCTCATTCATATTATAATCTTGCATGATCTTATTATTAGCTAAATTTGGCTGCCTGGCTAACTTCACCAAATTTTGAGAACTTCTTGATCCCCTTAAGAAATGTCATATTAGGACCCTTAAGACACCGGGATTTACAATTTAGGGGTGATAGGATGCAGGCAAGTAAGGGATCTATGTCTAGTGAGGTCCTAGGGACAAAATGACATGCTCCCAAGTGAATAAAATTTATGACGCTTGTCCAAGGCAACCAAATTTAATTAAGGGGCCTAGGGAAAAAAAATGATGTCTCTTTAGGTTTAGGGTTTAGGAGTCAGAGTTTAGTGTAGGGTAATTTAGGATGGCTTAAGGGGATCTTTGTAGTAAGGTCCTATGAAAAAATGGCATGGCTTAAGGGAATAAAATTTGGTGGAGTTGCCTAAGGCAACCAAATTTCATTTTAAGGTCCTAGGACAAAATGAATTCTTTAGTGTTAAGGGTTTAGATTTTAGAGTTAAGGGTTTAGGGTTTAGTGAACTTAGGGTGAAGTTTGGGTGGCACTTGGAATAATGGACTTGCAAGTTAGTGCCTAGTTTATGAATAGATTGACTATTTGCGTAATTGAAACACATAATTATGTATTATTAAGATTGAGTTTGATGTATATTTTAACTGGATATTTTTAAAATTGAATATAAGATTATTTTATTTAACATTTTTTTCATTAAAATTTCCCACTTAAATGACTTTTATGATATAAAATGTATAGTATAAAATTAGTTAATGTTGAATCAAGTATTTTATTTTTGATTGTTTGGAATTGAAAGAACCTAAAAGAAAGAAAAGAAAAATATTTAGATTCTTTTAGTGTCTAGGTAACTAGTGCAAAAATTGAGATTTTAGACTAAACTAGAAGCTTAATTAACAAGTAATTGACAACAAGAAATGGAAACAAGGCATGACTAAGAGAGATCAAAACATAAAATAGAAATGAATGTTGAATACTATCTAATTAAGTGACAATTGAAAATCGATTGTACACTTGGATTTATGAATTTGCTAACTAAATTTGCAAACAAACATTGATAAAATTTATGAATTGTAACTATTCTTTAACATATTGTTTTCCAATCTAATTATAATTTAACATTGAAACTAAAGTTTAACATATCGTTTTCTCCATACAATGCAAATGAAATTTAAAACATTTAAGCAATGCAAATGTATTTTCTTGAGCTCGAAATTAGGGTTTTCAAAATTAAAATGATTTGTTCGATTTCAATTTAGGGTTTTAGCAAAAAAAATTGTTTCAATTCAATTTAGGGTTTCAATTTATAAGCAATTAGGGTTTTAAATGCAATTTTTTCGTTTCATTTCAAACTAGGGTTTTCAAGTTCATTTTTTTTGTTTGATTTGAATTGAGGGTTTCAAAGTGCTTGATTAGGTTTCTAACATATTTTTAATTCCCATTTCAATTACTAGGCTTTGAAATGCAATTTTTGTTTTGAGCTCAATTAGGGTTTTCTTAAATCACAATTTTTTGTTTGGTTGAACAATTTAGGTTTCAAAAAGCTAAATTATGCTTCTAAAATACAATCTGCTCATTTTTTCATTTCCATCAAGAAATCTTCAAGTTTCATGCATTTTTCATCTATTTCTACAATTCCTCATTTCTACTATAATAGGAAATAAAATGCTTAAACGCGGAAATAAATTTTTAAAACCATACTAAAAATAGTTATTCTATTGACAATTTCAATAAAAAAGGAAAAAATGCAAAAAAATGGGGGTGGATAGGTACCTGGAGACTGTTTGTGGAGGTTGATGTCGCTCGAATTCGAGATCCCATGTGCAGGTAAAATGCAGGTTGTTTGTTTTTAAAAAAATAAATACCATTAGGAAACATGATCCTAATTTGTACAAAATAGGATCCCGATTTTTATAAATCAGGA
>VDFB02196303.1:0-10028 GCA_007258455.2 Sequoia sempervirens | reverse complement strand
AAGGACTCAAAGGTTAAGCATTCCAAGAGGTCACAAGATCCATTCTAATGCATTCAAGGGAAGAATTCTTCATCAATTATTGTAGCAATTCAAGATCCATCATCATGGAAAGGTTATAATTGTATTATTTCATATTCTTGCTCCATTATCTTATTTCATCATTTGGTTTAATTACCTAAAAGGGGTTTGACAAAGGCAATCCCCTATTCCCTAACAATCAACAAATTTTTCTCTCTTTTTGTGATTGTAGATATAGGTTCTTTGAAGACTTGAAGGATCATTGAAGATTAGGTTACAAGCTTGTTGAAGTTGTCTCCCCACTTCTAAGGTCAAAATCTTCACAAAAAGGTCATCTACAACCCCAAAATTAGGGTTTTAGATCTGGGAACTTGAAGGAATAGATTGAGTAGAATGAGAAGAGAATATCTAGTCTTTTAATTTCTCGAAAATCCAAACTAGACTAATTCGCCACAAGTGGAAAATGAGTCCCACTGTATGATTTCTTCAGAGATATTTGTAGATTTGGATACCCATTTGGTTGAAGCTTGATCCTGTGTAGAGACCTAGATCTAGGACCGATTCACCTAGAATGGAAAATGAGTTCCACTAGACTAGAAAATTAGGTTTTTTAGAATTTCAAAGCTCCATTCCATATCCAAATTTTTTTGACATGCACATTTTCTATTTTATAGTTTTCTTTTATGCTTTGTTTGTATTTCCAAGTCATTTAGTGAAGCGTTACATCAAACTAGGTTTTACATTTCATCTTGCATGTCACTGTCTTTTCCAAGCCCTACATTATTGGTGAACCCCTCTTGTAATCTGAAATCATATCCTAGGATATCTTATTGTTAGATCTCTTTCCTCTATTCCACTCTTTGGGTGAGATCTCTAGGGAATCCTTGAATGTTAGTTGGAGAAAAGTGATGTTCTATGTCTTAAACCATAAAGCATCTAGTTTTCAACTAATCATTTCCATAATTGGATATTTATTTTATTATGAATATACATATTAAAATGTGTACATTTGGGTTAAGGATACATGGTTGGTCATTTCGTTATTAGATACTCTATTAGTGATTGCATCACCATCTATCTATAAAGTATGATACTTGAGGGTAAGTACAAGAATGTGGGTCTACTTTTACTGGAAGTGTTAGGCCTAAAATAAATCTTGACAAGAATGGGCACTTGTTTCATAGAAATGTGTTCCCATTAAATTTTTAGCTCCCAAAACCAAATCTCTATCCATATTATATAGGTATTCATTTTGATTTTTAAAATTTGTATCCATTTTGGTTTTTAAATTGAATACTCATTTCATTTTAAAATGTGTATCCCATTTCATTTTAGAATGGGTGCCATCATATTCCCCCTCATTTTTACAATGGTTACACATATTTGCAAGTACATGTTTCGTAAAATTTTAAATTTTAAATCCATGGATTTGTTTTAGTTTTAGGATTGGAAACCCAACCCTTATCCTTAGACCTACAAGTTTAATTTCACAAAAAATGCAAGAGAAAAACTAACTTTAGCAATATGGCTAATGACATTTTCTTAAAGACTTTTTTGATAAAATTAAAACTCATTATCAATGATGATGTCTAGATTTCAAATATATATTTTTTAAACAATTAGACATAATTTTCTATCTTTAATTAATTTATAGGGAAAGTGGTTCATAAATTTTAAATGTTAGGTATTAGTATTTTTTAATAGCCCTTTTATTTATAAAGGTTTTTCAAAAAAAAAAAATGTCATCAATCTAGATCATTATTTACAAAATTAATAAACAGAGAATTTTATGATTGCTTTAGTTCAAATCTATGTTTTCCATACATCAAGGGTTTTCAAAAATAGCAATTTGTGCCAATAAAATATTAATTAAAAAAATATATTTGAAAAAATATTAAAAAAACCTCATCAAATTTCACTATAATACACATCCTTATCCAAAAGGAATTAGAAAAATTCTTTTATTTAAGTCAAATTATGATTTTCATACACATGCATGTTATGGTCTTAAAGAGTGACTTTTAAAAAGTGATTTTTGTACATCCTATACAAAATTAACTTGTATAATCAAGGTCATAGAATAGATTGTATATTTGAAAACTAGACTTAGAATCCTACAACTAATATATATTCTTAAGACTAAATGTGTAAGTGCTTAAAATGTTTAGCTCTAGGTATGATAAAAATTTATTTGTTTGAAAAACACATCCATTTTTTGTCAAAAAGTGGACCCAACTTCTTGCTCTTACCCTTAAAAAGGTTTTAAAATATTAGCACATCATTTTTTTAATTTCTTGAGGGAAAGCAATTTTTTGAAGGGTAGATAGTTTTTAATTTCCCAAATTCTAAGTATAAGGGTGTTTAAGGCACAATCTAGGCTTGGCTAGCATTTTAAATTTTCTTATATAGTTTTTTCTTTCAGCTATCCTTGACTTCATTGATTTCCTAATTCCTTGATTTATGTGTATTTTCGAAACTTCTCTTACCATGGAAACGTGACCATACATTCTTTATTTCTTAAACCACAACTTGTCTTAACAAATAGGATTTTGAACTTTTTTGTGATGGAATTCATTCTCATTCATCTCACTTGAGTCCCTAGTCCACCATTTCCCTATTTATCAAAAATTTATGCATTCCTCGATAGTGAGCCATGTATTTGATCCCTATTTGCTTACTCTCTCTTGTCTCCTAGTAATTCAAAGTTTATCTCACTACATTCCATCTAAAGGAACTAGTCACCCAACTCTACAATCATCAATCTATTTATATCTCTAAGTCCCAAACTTCACTATATCATGTGGTTTCCCAAATTTTTCTATACCAACATAGTTCTAAAAGATATAAAATATATTAGAACCCTAAACTTCAATCATTACTTCTATTCAATGATTACTCATGGGATTTTTTTAGTCTCATCTCCTCATTTACCTAATCTCAAAATATGTGACAACCTTGAGTCCTAACTTCAAATTTATTGCAAGATCCTAGAATTTTCGAAACCAACATACCTAGAAGGTGTGATATCTTATAATCTTCAACCTATATTATTGCTTTCTCATCACTGTCAAGTATGTGGAGTTGTCTTTTTCTACTTCCCCCATCACTCTAAGATAATGTATATCATATACCTAACTTCCAATTCCCAATTATTAGATATGTAGAAATCAAAAACCACACTCCTTCCTATAACAATATCTCTAAGACCTTATCCATACTTTATCTAATTTTTGGCATATCCACAGTCTAATCCCCACTCATTTCATAATTACTTATCCCTAAATCCTAGTCAATGCTCCCTCTAGCATCAAGCATGTCCTAAGATCAATCTTCAGTCCCTCAAACATCAAATATCTTTGAGTCCACCTAACCTTAATAACATTGGGTATCTCAAAATCATGGTCCGTACTACCTATTATATTAGGTATCTCTAGGTCCTAATCTTCACCTTTTCTAGCATCATTTTAAAAAAAAAATTGGATGATATCAACTGTAGCACCAAGTGTCTCCAAACCTTGATCCTTATTTCTTCTAGTATTAGATATCTCTAAATTTAAACCCCTACTTCCTTTAGCAGTTTAACCATCTTTCAATCCTAATCCTTACTCCCTCCAACATTGAGTTCCTCCAAAGCATAACCCTTGTTTACTACAATCCCTCCTACAAATGTACCATTGGGAAATAGAATCCCCAAACCCTCACAACATTACATCCATCAGGAATGTAAATTCCTAAACATCCAACATCAACTATTAGGAATATTCTCTACTCATCCTTTATTCATGCATCTCCTTAGACCCTCACTTTAGGATGATCATTCATCCACCCTTTTAAAATTGGTGTTTTAAATCTATTTTTAAGACTTTATAAGATTATTCTTTTATTAATTTTTTTTTAAGGTGTGGAATAAATATTATTTAATTTTAATTTTTTTAAATCAATTAATTGCTGGGTAAGGCCAACGCCATTTTATTGAAACAGTAAATGGTTACAAAACTGCTTTCACCATCCCATCTTCCCCCATAACCGCAAAACACCAAACTGATTCACATCTAAATGCAATTTTGTTGGTAATCTCTACAATCTATTTAATGAAATTCCCCAGTTCCTGATTCGTGATTTATTCTCCATCCATCCAAGAGCATTCGAGCTTCCTGACAGGTTGAAGATTCTCCCTCCAGCACGCCACCAAGCACCAGGAATTTGAGATACTTTCTTGTGGTGTGTAGGCACGTCCATCTTCTTGCTCCGTCACTCCCCAGCCCCGACTCAACGTACTCAACCTCCTAGGCATTCACAACCAACATTATTTTTCTATGCGTATTTTATTAAAACAGAATAGTATTACCATTATATCAGTGCCAATCCACCATCCCCCTCACCGCATAACACCACTCATATTCAAGCTCAAATGCGTGGTTTTTTGTTTTTTCTGGCATTCTCTACATGCTAATTACTGTGTTTCCCCTGTTCCTGTTTCCTGAACTATTCAACCAACCTCTAGAGAGCAGTCGTACCTCTTAGCAGATTGGAAATAATCCTTCTAGAATGTCACCATGCATCAAAAAATTGTATATTTAGTACTTACTTTGAAATAGTGAAGGCTCACCACACTTGACTTAACTTCCTTGACCACCACGACAATCGCATTATTCATATTTCTGCTATGTGTATACCTATCCCAGCCCAGCCTCATTTCTTGCTGTCGCCTCCTTAGCTAATTTATCCGCCATGGTATTTCCCTCCCGGTAAATATGACTAATCCAAAACTCTAAGAAAGATGAAATCAGTCTTGAAATGGGACTCAACCATCTCTGCAGAAGCCAATTAGGTATTGAGTTAGATCTAATCGCGTTTACTATGATGAGTGAATCCCCCTCCAAATGAATCTTAGACACACCCATTTCCTTTCCCATCTCCAAGCCACACAGCGCAGCCCTGAACTCAGCCTCATTATTTGATGCCTGACCTATGAATTTTGCTTTCTGCCTGATCACCTCACCTTTTGAATTTCTAGCTACACACCTGATCCCTGCCAAGCTTGGATTGCCGCAAGAGGCCCCATCGAAGTTTATTTTGGTCCAACCTTCCTCTGGTTTTTGCCATACTGCCTTCCTCCTTAATTCAGCCTTTTGATCTACTCTCTGTGTACCAGCCATTGTTGGAATACTCAACCCTTTAAACTTATTCGTTAACTCAACATCCCTATTTGTGAAGATGTTTTTTGAAATAGGTCTCCTTCTTGCAGCCACATTAACTAGCTCTATTATTGATACTTCGATTTTCTTCGTCAGCATTTCCCTGGCCATAACTTGATCCCTAAAAATTCTTTGGTTTCTTTCCTTCCATATTTCCCAGCTTACCATGGACGGTATAATTTGACATATACTACTAAAAACTCCCATATCCAGCTTTCTCAACCATGCACATAGCCAGGTACCTAGGCCTTGGGGGACTGGTGATTGATATCCAAGTTTACCCATGATGGATTTCCAATAGTACTCAGCATACAGACAAGAAAGTAGAAGGTGATCCACACTTTCCAGATTATTTTTGCACAAAATGCACCTATTAGGACCTTTGATACCCAGCAACTCCAGTCTATCTTGTGTAAGGACTTTATTTTGAAATGCAAGCCGCAAAAACACCCCCGCTTTTGGAAGAACATCCTTTCCCCAGAAAAAGGGAATTGGCCAGCTATGGACTGGTTCTGCATTTTCTTTTATCTTATAGCCTATCTTAACTTTGTATTCCCCATCAGAAGATGCACACCACCTTATAACATCCTCGCTATCCATATCCAAAATGATTCTCTCCCTTAACATTGCATTTAAGGCATTCTTTTGCTCTACCGGGGCGTTGATTTCACTTAGATCTTTCCAAATCCACTTACTCAACCCATTTATTATGACTCTACTACCATAGTTGCTTACCTTGGACCCCCACTTTCTGATTGTTTCTTCCCTTATCTCATCCATTTGCGGTTTGTTGCACAATTTCGCATGTCCGTTCCAAGAGTCATGCCAGAACGAAGCCCTCTGCCCATTATGAACTTCCCAAGTGATGTGTTTAGATACAAGATTTTTGCTCTCACAGATAAAATTCCATATGGCTGATCCTCTTGGTGGATTCCTGATTTTTATTATGCTGACAGGATCGTCTGAAGCCAGGTATTTCTTCCTCAATATTCTGACCCATCTCTGATTTCCTTTGCACATCATCCAAACCAATTTCGCCCCCATTGCTATATTCATAATTTTCATTTGTCTTATGCCAGCCCCACCCACTTTTTGTGGCCTGCAAATCTTATCCCAAGCTAAAAGAGGAACCTTATTATTTTCATTCGGCCCATTCCAAAAGAACTTTTGCATGATTTGATTGAGTTGATCATCTATGCTCGCCGGAATCTTTAAACATGCCATTGAGTAAACTGGGATTGCTGCCAGTACTGCCTTGATCATTAACAATCTTCCTGCTGATGTAAGCCACCTCCCTTTCCATAATTCCATCTTCTTCTTGCAATTGTCAACAAGTTTATCCCAAAAACCCTTCTTATTAACTCCACCAAACAATGGCATCCCCAGAAACCTCCCTGGAAGGCCTGCCACTTTTACCCCTAAGATTCTGGTAAGGTCCCTTTGTAGACTTGGTTGTACATTGAGAAAGTACACTTCTGACTTTCTCCAATTTATTGACTGCCCCGAAGCTTTACTATAATCATCCAACAAGCTCCTAATTATCCTTGCCTCTGTTCTTGACGCTTGCCCAAACAAAATAGTGTCGTCTACAAATTGTTGATGTGTGCTTGGCTCAACCCCAGGAGTGACTTCGATTCCTTTCCATGAACCTTCTACCCTTGCCTGATTAATACTCCTTCCCAAAGCCTCTGCCAAGATGATGAACAAGAAGGGCGATAAAGGATCCCCCTGTCTGATACGTCGTGAAGAATTAAAGAAACCCTGGGCTACACCATTTACCAAAACATAAAATTTTGGAGATCCTATGCAACTTCTGATCCAATCCACCCATTTCCTGTCAAAACCAAACCTGCTAAGCATCTCAGCTAGAAATTGTCTGTCCACACGGTCATATGCCTTTAAAATATCCAGTTTTAATATCATGCTTGGGGTTCTAATTTTTCTAGCCGTGTGTATGGTCTCATGTGCCACTATAATACCTTCTACAATAGACCTTCCTTGAATGAAACCACTCTGCTCCTCAGAAATTAACTTGTCAATTACCAATTTCAGCCTATTTGCTATTGTTTTCGCAATAATTTTGTAAAGGGTGTTACATAGAGAAATAGGTCTGTAATCCCCCAAATTTTTGGCTTCCTTTTTCTTGGGAACTAGTGCAATAAAGGTATGATTAATTGCCCCCAAAAATGTAGTCTTTCTTCTTGACTCTTCCACAGCCTTGGTCAAGTCATCCTTGATTATCTCCCAGAATTTTTGATAAAAAAGGGTTGGAAAGCCATCAGGTCCTGGAGCCTTTTCTGCCCCCATTCAAATGCAGTTTCTTACCTCTTTCTTGTATACAAATTGGTTTAAGCAATTCTTGTTATCATTTTCTTCGATATTAAATTTTGATTCTTCCCAACACCTTAATTTTTCCTCTCGGCCAAATAACGCCTTTGAGTAAATAGATTTTCAAAAAAATCAATCGCTCTTGACTTATTCTATTCTCGACACACTAGAACCACCTTCGCAGACTATCATAATTATACTTCTACTTCTGTCTACCAAGGTTGTATTATGAAGTTATTTTTGTGTGTTTTTATCTCCTTCAATACACCCTTGATTTCTACCTCCACCGGACATTCCAATCTAGCTAAAAATTTTGTTTGCTCAAATTTTTGGAATTTTTCTTTTCGTGAATTCTTTCTAATTCCAACTTTCTCAATAATTTCATTTATATTTCTAAGCTCATTTCATCCCATATCACTTTCGATATATTTGACCCATACCGGCAAGTTCGTTTTGATATTACTAATTTTTATGGAAAGTGAACAAATAAGATTGCTTTCCAGCCCGAATTTCTTCCCACCACTAAGAAATCAACTCATATAATCCCAGATCCTGAATCCACATTTTTTCAAAATGAAAGGGTGAGCCTCCTTTGAAATCATCTTTTGTAATTGTTAGTTGGATCAGAAAATGATCAGACCCACTAAAGGTTAATATGGAGGCTTCTATCAAGTTTGCAGCCTGATTCTAATCCCCAAATAACATAAATCTATCTAACTTCTCAACAGTTCCAAGGTGGCCTTGTCTTCTATTGGTCCAAGTGAAAATACCTTTTTTGCCTGTACTTCCCTTAACTCATTACTATCCACAAAATCCTGAAAATCCTTTTGTACCCTGGTTATAATACTTAAACCTCCTTTTTTTTCTACGTTATTCAGTGTGGCATTGAAATCCCCACCTAACAAGACCCGCTCATCCTTCATTTGTCTTAAGGTGTCTGTTAACAACCCCCAAATGTCCCTTTTTGCTGCTGTGGCAACTGGCCCATAAAAAATTATCATCTTCACCTCAAAATTGCAATGAAACTGCCTCATCGAAACTAACATCCAACTCTAGTTACCCATAATAAGTGAGCAGCTTACCTTATCGGGGTTCCAAATTACTCCTATACCTCCCGAAGCTCCTTTCGCTTCCACAAAAACACCTTCCCAGCCTCTCCAAAACCTCATCCTCTTCGCCTGATCCTCCCTATTCCATTTTGTTTCCTACACAAAGACTATATCTGGTTTATTCAAATCTATTTGATGTCTAAAAAGGCGCCATTTGCTAGGGGCATTTAAGCCCCTAGCATTCTAGCTAACGATCCTCATGTCTCCTCGGGAAGGGGCAGCTCCTTCCCATTTCTTAAAATTGTTTGACTTAGTTTTGTTTGTCCTTTTGCTAGCCCAGCCATGGCTAGTTTTTCCTTGTTGGATTTACATCCTTTTTATTTGGAGGACCTCATTCTAGGGGTTTTATAGGCCGCCTGTATTTGCTCCAAACCTCTTTCCTCCATTATGTCTTCCTGGGATTCCTCGTAGTTTTCATCCATGTCTGAATCGGAGTCTTGACTCACCATCTCTTGATTTTCCTTATTTTCTTCTTCATACACCCCATCTAAAATCTGGTCCCCCCCAAGCTCCTCTACTTCTGAAACCATTTTTCTCTCCACAACCCCACCTGCTGTCAAACTCAATCCCCGCGTACCTGCTAAAAGTGAACAGTCCTCTATGTTTTTCCCTTCATTCCATACCATCATTACCTCTTCTACCGAGCCTCCTTGCACAATTTGAGTTCCTTCCATAATCTCCTCATCTGGGTTATTTTTGCCGCAGCCATCTTCCTGTCCCACTACCTCGCTTCCTATACTTGGAGGCCATATAGCATCCACCAGCTCTTTTTCCATATTTGTGAGTGGAAGTCCCATTGGTATGCCATCATCTTTTGCTTTACACATATCCCTCACACCCTCATACATATTGATTCCATTAGCTGTTACCCACGTTGAACAATTTTCCCCATCATGCTCCACCGATTTGCACTTCGGGCAGAGACCAAGCTTATCCTCCTTTAATACTATGCCTCCAATTCACCCACCCCTCTCTACCCGTGATTCTATTTTAAAATGGCAATACATCATAGTATTGTTATAAACTTTATAAAGTGTTTACCGCCAAATATTTTTGGTACTTAAAACAATTTAGAATCCAGATATTACGGGAAATGTCAAAAATCACTACTTCACATCATCTTCAAATTCTTAGTGGTTTAATTATTATGAGTAATACAAAGTGAACTTTTGATTAGAAAAGTTTTTGAAAGAGGAAAAAATGGGTTTTACAAAGTGAAATTTTGATTAGAAAGTTGATTAGTTATTATGAGTAATACAAAGTGAAATTTTGATTAGAAAAGTTAATTTCAATGTCCTACTTTGATAAAATAAAAAAGAAAAAAAATAAAATGAGGAACACTTTGTTATGAAATCACATATTTGGAAACTACAAT
>VDFB02196302.1:0-12889 GCA_007258455.2 Sequoia sempervirens | reverse complement strand
TTTATAACAATTGTAGTTATCAAACCGTTTTGATGTATCGGCCAATTTATTAATATTTTCAATTCCACTAGGGTTATACTCTTTTCTTGTTAACAGTCCCTTTATTCTAGCAGTTAAAAATTCTTCAGTTAAAGGAATCACCTTACACATAGCCACAAACTTACCTTTCATTAAAAAAATTTCACAATTAATGCACTTTCTCGACCCTCCTTAATGCACTTTCATGCTTTTCTAGACTTGTCATCACTAGTGTTGTAAAGTGTTGTAACCGACTTTCATGCTTTTCTAGACTTTTCATCACTAATTCAACCCTTTTTCATGATTAAATGACCCCTTAATGCACTTTCCGACCCTCCTTAAGTGTGTTTGTGAGGATATTCCAATTAGACAACATTCAATGCCCTTTAATTCCTAACACCCACTTAATTTTCTTAGGTGGGACTAAGTCACCAATAGGGGCGACTTAGTCCTTTTTGACACAAAAATCAAAATTATTTCAATTTTTTGGCAAGATTTTGATCTCTAACCCTTGAGGTCAATCTGTGATGTGTTATTTTCAGGAACTTTAGTAAAATAAAGTATAAATAAGGGTTTTTTTCCTCATTTTTCATCTCCCAATTCACTCAAGCAATTAACTTAATCATTCTCAAGCATTAGCACTTTTTAAGCACAATAAGTTATCCATTGGAGCAATTCATTACATATCTTTAGATTTACACATCAAGGGTTTGGTAAGTTTATAACATTGCATGTTGTTTATTTATCATTCTCTTCTTATTTTATTTCATTATCTAGGGTTTGATTACCAAAGTAAATGACCAAAGAAAACCCCATACTCTAACCCTTAACCATTTTTCCCCTCTTCGCATGTGTGTTTGCATACTTTGTAGGCATATTTGTCAAAGAAATAGTTGCTAAAAAGTGGTCAAGAATTCATCAAAGTAATTCAAGTCAAAAAAGACCTAATTCAAGCTTGGAGACTCTTTTTCTCCCATTTTCTATAGAATCAAGATCAGACACTTGTCAGAAAAGCAAGTGTAGAGCTGAAGCTATAGGATCTTGTCCCAAGATTCCCAAAATCTATAGGTGGACTAAGTCACCACTAGTAGTGAATTAACCCCACTGCCAAGCCTGAAAATTAGTTTTTACATTTTTGGATACCCATTTGGTAGATTCCTATTCCGATAAGTTTTCCTCGAAACTGGGACTAAGTCACCCAGCTTGGCATAAGTGTCCTAGTCAACATTTTTATTCACTTTTGCAGGATTGCATAACCTCTCCACATCATATTCCATGCTCCAGGTGAACCTCTCCAATTTTGTTCAGTTTTTTCATCATTTACTTGCATTTTTAGGTGTTTTTGCATATCATAGTGTGTTTTCTAGCACTTTGCATTTCTTAGGTCTTGCATCATTAAATCATTTTATTTTTAGATCAGTGCATTAGTACATCTTAACTAGACACATTACATCTCATTTACATTAATCTTGAGTGTAGAACCTTGCATTTTGGACCCCAATTATTTCCCCTTTTAGGTGAAAAACCCTATAAGGAGCTCAAAGCTTTCGAGCAATCCAAAATCATTGTTTACATTTTGGTGAACATGAATTTTTGAACATATTTACTTTTTATTTCACTTGCATCCTCAGTCTCATTTACATTAGCATTGCATTAGTTATTGCATTGTTTGAATTGCATCCTAGGGTTTTAAAAATTGCATTAGTGAAAAGCTCAAATAGCTTGCATTTTTGCATCATTTTTATGTTGAAGAAAACAAAAATTCTGCATTTTCATACTATAGATGCATCTATGCATCCGAAAGATATAAAATTACATTCAAAATTTCTTAAAAAACTAAAAAAAATCATCACTGGGACTAATTCGCTACACTAGGTGACTTAGTCATTCTGCACATTTTGCACTGTAATTTCTAGCATTTTCTAGGAATTTTCCACATTTATGTTTTTTTTTATTATTCTTGTTACAGTTTCTAGAATTGTAGTTATTAGCATTTTATTTCTTTTCATTTCCTTGCATTTCAATTCACCTGCATTTCAAAACCTTCAAGGATGAGTGTTTGGTGTCCTATTGCTAATACTTTAGTGAGAAGTTCCCAAATCATGGCATCCCATGATAGCACACTCATTTTGGACTTTGGGTTGTCTTGAGATACTACTCCTAGTGTTGACAATAGTACATTAGGCATGGACCCTACCTTTAGCAATAATGTGCCTTCCAATAATATGTAAATTGACACATAAAACGATCAAATCCTGCAAGATAATGTCATTAGTATTCGTGAGGATTTTGCACATTTACAACAAGATTTATTTCTTGAAGAAAATTCCACCATTGTGATACCTATTATAGACAAAATTCATTGGTTGATTGAAAGTGATGATGGTTTAAAAGTTATGAAAAGAATTGTTGAGATATACAACAAACATGCTCCTTCTAACTCTAGCACATCTCAACTAGCAAACACTGTGGTTAGACAAGGAGGACTTAACACCCCTCCTCCTTCCATAGTAGCATCCATACCTACTTACACCATTCTACAAGTCACCACGACAATGCAACAAGTTAGCAATGTGATTCCTTCTTTGACTATCCCTCTTAGCATTCCTAATTCTTATGTGGCATCAAATGTTCTCTCCTTTTCCACCATACCATCCATTCACATTCCATTCACTTTCCCTACCACTACATGCATTCCAGATCACCACTTTCCCTTCAACCACATCCCACTTACACTGACCCTTTCATCACATAACTCTTCTAAACTACCTCCTCTATGCAAAAAAAAATATCAACCATCAACCAAAACAAGAATGGCTCACCTACCTATTATATTCATAGCAGCCCACTATCTTTAGAAATCCTAAGAACAGCGATGCAACAAGGAATAGAAATGCCTAGATTTGAGAAGTATGGAGGAAAGGGTGATCTTAATAATCATGTTAATGCATATACAACCTTATGCAGTGACTTTTTCCTTGACGATAAACTATTGGCCAAACTATTTCCTAGGACTTTAAAAGACACTATCTTATCTAGAATGGTTTTCATCCTTACCCAATAATTCAATTAATTCATTCAATTAACTAGTTCATGCATTGATAAGTAATTTTCAAGTTCATATGACTCCAAAGAAGACATTGGTTGATTTAATGAGATGCAAAAAAATATAGATGACAAAGTAATTGATTTCATCTCACGCTATCAGTCACTTTATGCGCAACTTGATGTTAAGGTTCCTGATCCTCATCTCCAAAAGATATTTATTGAAATTTTGCAAAGTCCAATTCAAGATAGATTAACCATGATGAAATTTCCCTCTTTTATGCACTTGTGCACAACCCTTTTTGATTATCACAATTTGGTTAGTAGTCATGATGCAAAGTCCACTTCCAACTGAATTGAGAAATTTGAACAGGTAGCAATTCAAAAAAATTCACAGCCATTTCACAAACTAGACAAAGTGTTTTTACAATTCAATCCTCCTCCTCAACAATCGCCTCAACCCGTCTAAAACCAAGTAGTAGTTGTTAAAGTTGTGATACCTTATAGTTATGGAAATCCAAAATGATAGTTTACACCATTACCAGACACTCCTCATAACACAATGACCCAACTTATCTAGCAACAAATGATTTCTTTACCTCCTATTAAACTATTAGATACAACTCAATCTATGCCTCCAACCTTTTAACTGAATGCTTATTTCCATTATCAAAGAAAAAATGGACATGACATAGAATAATGTAAGCATCTTAAACACATAGAGAAAGACCTCGTTGATTCTAGTTGTCTATCTGTTTCAAACATTAATGTAAAAGGAAACACATCTATTGCTCCACCCAATCAAAATTTGCAAATTTTTACAAATCCCGTGCCTAAACATAACGTGTCATTCATCAAAACCAGTGAAACTCAAAACAATTATGTGGTGATTGTTCATAAAGAGATTGAACATCCTGATCCTATTCCACATACACCCTCTATTAGTCCTATGGATGAAATGGTACGAGTGATATATGTCATCCCTCGTAAGGGAAAAACTATGAAAAATCTTGATATTACATTCTCTTCTAAAGATATTCTTCTGAATCTTCCTGATGATCCTCTCTACATAGCCAAGTGTATTAATGACAAGCCCACTAATGGGATACTCATAGATCCCACCTATGGTGAGAATGTGATCACTGAGGAATTTTTGGTATTACATGAAATTTATCAAGATAACTATGACCAACAAAAAGCATGGATCAAAACACATAATGGTTTTGTGTGCCCTACGATTAGAACGGTCGTTCTTCTGTTAAAAATAGTACATAAAATGATGGATGTTACATTCTCTATCATTCCACAATCATATTAGTTTCATCTGTGGCTAGGCCATCCATGACTTTGCTTGATGAAATTTGTTCCTTTAGTTATACACAAATGTTTAAAGTTTCAGCATGATAATGACATATTCATTATTCACCATAATGGCTTTAACCCTTTGTCTTCTAAAGGAAACTTCTCCTTAGAATAATTTTGGCCAAAGCTCATGGAGCCCATAACACCTCGTAAAGATTTATTTTTCATTTCTTATCAAAAATTTAAAGGAAAGAAAATTACTGAATTGTCCCTAATCAATCAATCCCCATCCACTTCCAACACCCACATCCTTGACAAGACAATGCTTCAACCTGAACTTGAAACAAAAAACTTAGATAACCCACCACTAAACACTTCTCATTCATCCAAACGTCCACGAGATAATGAAACCAACCCTATCATGCCTCCTCACATTAAAAAAATTTACAAATAAAAATAGAAAGTGATTGGCTCATCTCCTTTTGTTCCTTGCGTTATGCGTGATCCCACAATATTGGTTTACAATTTTTGGCCAAACTAGACACTAAACTATTTTTTTCTAACTAAATCTTCACTTTCGGGCACCTATAGAGGCTAAACCATGAGGAATTTGAAGATGATGAAAAATAGTGATTTGTGAAATTTTGTCTATAGATTTTAAATATATTTTTTTGAAAATTTTTGGAATCAGATTGCACTTCTTTTTCCATCTCCTTCGAAAACTAGTTTTTTCAGTAAACACAATTTTTAAGGAGTGATGCTCATTGTATAACCCATAAATTTTTTCCACGGAGGATAAAATTCCATTTTTTTCAAATTTAGATTTTAACTACAATATCTTAGTGCTTTCAATTGGTTTCATAGTGTTTTATTCAATATTTTTCCTTTATAAAAGTTTCAAAGTCAAACCAATTATAATTCATATAGTGAACTATATAACACAACTTCTCTTGTATAATAAATTTTTTTTGTTAGATCAAGGACTTCACAATATCTAGTGCACTCATTTTTCAAAAAAATTAATTTTATAATCTTTTATTTTTTCACATGTGCGTGTAATTGTGAGAGCTTTGATTTTGTTGAAAACCTATAATCACATGAAAAAATAAATAAATATAATAGTTAAATTAAATTTAATTAAAATTATACTTTTTCGAAACTTAACTTATAATAAGGAATACATACTCTCTTATAGAAAATAAATTTTAAATTAATTCATTTGATTCCTCAAAAGGTATGTAACACCCCTCCGTTTTGGATATTTGGATCAGCAAGGTTCTTTGTATGTCTAATTATGCTTATGATGTGACTGTGAACTTAGTGATTATTTGATCATGAACTATTTGGTGATGCACATGTTATAACATGATGCGACGATTGTGTCTAAACATGCTTGGACTTTGGAACTTGATTACTTGTGATCGTTATTGATTAAATGATGTGGAAGTTATATGTTGATGTGATATTCTTTTATTCCGATGTTATCCTTATGGCATGATTTAGAATAACTTAGAAGATATCTGATTAAATGATGTTTTATGCTATTGATCATATCATTGATGTTAGATGCGTCAGTTAGAGATACTGTATTGGTGAAGGGGACAGATTGTATCACTCGCTTGCGAGCGCCCTACAATTCTGAGATTTCCTCTCCACGGCGTGTTGATCATAAAATACATATATATGTTGCACGTTCGACATGTTCTTTGTTGCAGGTTTTCATGTACACGACATCGACTCCACCTGGTCTCACAGGTGTGAGCATGTCCATTTACTAACGGAAATTGATTGGGAGATAGTAGCTAGGTTTTCTAAACCAAGTCATCACCCTAGTCATAGCATGTTGTCGGGTTGTCGTCGGGGTCAGTTGTTTTAACTGGGTCAGTTTCCCCTTGAGTGTTTATTTAATTTCAAGTTTAAAGTTTATTAAATGACTTGCGTAGTTTAATTAATGATTAAATGTGTTTAATTGCAAGTTAAAAGTGATTAAATGGCTTTTGAAATTTATAAATGATGATTGTTTTGTCTTATTGAGATGTTGGAAAATTAGTGATTAATTAATTAATTTAATTTAATTAATAAAATAATCTAATTTTGAATTAGATTTATTTTATTGACCAATTAAATTAATAGGGATAAATTAAATCAATTTAGCCATGTTGGCATCATTAGATATTTGGATTAAATCAAGAATTAGAAATATGTTTTATATTTTACTCCTAGAAATAAAGTTGAAAAATAATGTTATTATGAATTGTTGAATTATATTTTGTTAGAAGAAATTTATTTGACCTTGGGGTTGTAAATAGATTTTTATTTTAAAAGGATATTATGCAAATTACACTTGGAAATAGAAATTGTTTTATGATTTTGCAAAAATGAAATATCTTCATTTAGCAATAAGTTTGGTGGGTGAGTCCATTTTAGGGCTTTGACAAATTTGGGAGAAGGGCTTGCATAAGGAAATTAGGATTTTATTTTAATTTTAATTTTGAAAATGGAGGATTGAAATTGGAGAGCAAAAATTGGATTGGTTTGGAAAAAGAATTGGTGAAGGGAAGATTGAAAATTGGAGAAGCTGAATTCAAAAGCAAGGGCAAGATCTCCATTAACAAATCTTCAAGCATTTGGAGAAAACAAAAGGTTTTTCTTTTTTCTTTTTCCTTCTTGTTTTGGTTTCAATTAGTAATGAATTAGAATTTGTTCATATTTCCTTTTAAAAGATTCAATCCTTTTGTTGCAATGAAAATACCCATCAAAAAGAAAAAAAAAAAAAAAAAAAAAACTAGTTACAAGATCAATAGATAAATAGTGAAAATCTGGCTAAATTGTCTAAAAATCTTCTGCTTAGGGTTTGAATTTCAATAATAAAAAATCCTATTAGATCTTGCTTTGTGAAATTACTGATTTTTCTTTACCAAAGAGGGCTTCTTTTATGATTTCTAATTTGAATGAAATTGAATAAATTTAAAATAAAAATAAAATTTATTTTATTGTTGTGAGGGTTGCTAGGGCTCACCCTCACAAGGGGATTCCCCATGGGAGGTGGCATGGCAGAGGGAGCTATGCCCACTGATCAAGACGCAGTTGGAGGGAGTGGACTGTTAAACATACCGTCACCATTGTGGCTGGTCTCGCGCTGGTTAACACACCACACACCACCATGGGCCCTTGTGGTCAACAATAACCCACCTCACAGCTCGCCCACGCCCTATGGAGGAGGGATCTTTCTCTTTCAAAATTTTCATTTTCTTTTAATTTTAAAATATATTTTAATATTCTAATATTATATTATAATATTCTAATATTATATTATAATATTAAAATATTATTATATATAGGTTATAAATATATTTTAATATTTATTATTATATCATATAATATTAAAATATTATTATATATTTTGTTATGAATATATTTTAATATTAATATTATATTATATAATATTAGAATATTATTATATATAGTTTTAGCGATAAATTGGAATTGTAAATTGGTGGGTTTTAAATAGAATATTTAAAGAATAATTATATATTTATGATATGTGCTATTTAAATATAATTGATTTAAGGTGTTGATTTTAATTAATCGAATTTATTTAAGTTATGTCTTGAACGGGAAATCTTGGAGTCTTAAATGATATTTAAATATCTAAAATAGAACTTACTCTTAAATGATTACTGCATTGGTATTGAGGAAATGAAAATCGATATTTAATCAAATGTTTTATATAAAATATTGACTTGATTTATTTATTCTATGATGAAATATGGAATAAATGGTTTAATTTAAATGTTAAATTATTACGATATCTTGATTTTGATTATAATAGCGAAACTTAGAGATTATGAATACCTTAGTTCAATCAGATAGTTTTAATCATTAAACTTTGATTATAGAACATAATTGAAGAGCTTAGGGTAATGAATGAGTTATTTTAATCAAAGGACTTTATTTGTCAATGTTGATTTATTTATAATTTGATTTTGATTAATCATAGATTGATCAAGTAGAGTTGTATTATTGGTTTAAATTCTCTAATGTCGGCAAGAGGATTTAAGTATATACTATTTAGTGTAATTGAATGGAATATATTTGTGTTCAAGAAGAGATGCGTTTTAGTTGATTTATTTAATGCAGAGTTAAGATTAAGACGGAGTTATTTGATCTAAATGATTATTTACTAAAAGTTTAACTTATAGAACACAGTGGTTAAACTTAGAAGTAACGAATGATTTAATGAATCATATGAGATTGAGTTGTTGACTTATTGCTATAAGAGTAATTTATTTAATCCAGATGTCTTACAAATCAAGTGGATTTACTTACAATATATGATTGTGAAACGTAGAGTGATTGATTGGTTTAATTCCAGTTCGATGATGTTATTTATTAAAATGTCTTGATTTAGAATATGGCTATGAAATTTAGAGTAATTGAATGGTTGATATATATATGTCAACGTCGTGAAAGGAAATGAGTTTATATTGGATAAATGCAAGTCATGAAATCTGTGCTTGACTGGATTTAGGAAATCCGAACATTAGCTTACCTATTTGTCTGAAATGTTTTCAGTGTTTAATTGTGCACCTACGATGTTGTGGAATGAGAGTGAATGTTTTGAGAGTCTTCCATATATGGGTTCATTTATTGGTATGGGTGGTTGTACGTGAGTCAACCCTTGTTATGTACTTTGGTTTCTGTGTTATGAGAAAAGTTTGTTTGTCAAAATTACATCTTTAGACATTTAAAGAACGTGTGATTATATGATTGTTGACTTTGAGTCATTTCTTGTTGATCATGTAAGTCTTCCAGTTGGGTTTCTTGAGATGATGATTGTTGCCCTTGTGATTGGTTATTGTCTTTCTTGGGTAGTGCATGAGACTTGTATCAGTGGAAACCTGGTTCTTCGTACGGGTTATGTGACCTTGTGTTTAAAGGTTGAGTTGTGTTTCCAGTTCGTTATGTGGGTTATCATTATGTTAGTCAACCTTGTGTTAGCCTTGTGTAGTGCACGCTTTTGTTTCAGTTTTGTACATCTGTAGTGATGTGTTACCTGTTGAGGTGTTTGGTTATTTGTGATCAATGTTAGTGCATTGTCTACCCTTGGCATGGTTGAGTTATGGTTGTCAATAGGGAGTGGCTTTCAACCAGCTGCTGGGGCCCAAAGTGGTTCCAGGATAACTCGCGGTGGAGAGCTCGGGCTTAACCAAGGAAATTTTAAAATAACTTTACACTAGGATAGAGAGCTCTCAACATTATCAAGATAATTTAGCCTATTCATTGGCTCAAGGGCTTGTACGAGACTTGAGATGAGTCGGGAAGGCCTGGAATGGCAAGATCGTTATCTCATCTTTACAAGAGATAATCGATTCCACTCTAGTGTGCATGTGGGGCCGGGAGTCGGTTGAGGTTTCTAGGATATCCCTAGAGGGGGGTCAGGACCTAGGAAGACTTGCTAGGAGATCCCATGCAGCCTTTGTGATGACACTCCTCCTATGACAGCAGTCGGTATGGTGTTGTACTGTTGGTTTATTTTGTATAGTGATTGTACTCAATTTTGTACTCTAGAAGCATTGTAACCATGATATTAAGTGATGTGGTATATGTTCTTGTTTGCAGATCAATTTTTGTGTTAGCCTGTGTCTAGTGGTAGATGGTCTTGTCTAGGAAATCCTTGTTACTATGTCCCATAATGCAGGGAGGGGGCTTTGGGTCTCCACTGGTCGCGGCTGCATCTTAATCCATTGGTACTTTGTTCGTGGTCATGATTTCCGCAAATTTGAGAGCTCATGGGAATCGGGCTTCTATGCCTTGTTCTCTAAGTCCTTATTTTATAACCCTCAGTTGTGATCGAGGTGGAATTTGTAATATGTAATCATTTGGTTGGAATTGCCTCATTCGGGGAATGAGTGTTGTAATCTTATTATTTAAATTTTGTTAATTGAAATCTTTTGGTAGTTCTTATCCTTCATTGTAAGTTATCTTCAGTGAAATGTATGTTGTCTCATTTCCTTAAGTGATTAATGTTTCAGTTTATTTTAACGTTTGTTGATGTTTGGGTTTTTAAGTAATCTTTGTCTCATGGCCTTAGAGGTTGTTTACAATGTTTATTCATCTTACATGTTATTTGTTAAAAAAATTAAAAAAATTGGTACATTTTAGTAATGAATTGCAACTTCCTCTAGGGTTGCGTGACGGGGCATTACACATGGTATCAGAGCCTAGGTTTAAACACTGGGAACTCTGGGATTATGTTGGACCCATTATGTTGTAAGTTGTGTAGGTTTATACTCTGGGCACTATGAGCCATTGTATTGACCTAGTTGTTTTTCTCTTTCGTGTTGTTTTCATTTTGGGTTGATTTCTCTTGTTTGCCCAAAAGTTGTCATTAAGTGGTATAGGTCCAATGGTGCAGGAAACCAATGGGAAGGATAGGATCCTCGGTGTAGTGCGCAATGCACCGATATCCTTTCTACTAGAAGAATGCATCTTGGAAAGTTGTGTAGTGTGTAAATGTGGTGTGCGTTATGTGTGTGGTGGAAAACAATCAGTTTTGTTGTAGTTTCCACCCTTGCATGTCTTTTGTTAAATGCTTTTGTGAGGGTTAGGCTCGCAAGCCTACCAAGAAGTGAGTTTTGGATTGGTCTCCTTCTTGATGCACGACCCTTTTGTTGTGTAAACAGGGGGTGACCCTTGAGTGGTCCTTGAGAGTGGTTGTAGTGTGAAAGTTGAGTGTGTTCTAAGTATCTGTTGGCGCAAGATAGTCATAGGACCTCTTGCCTTGAGTGCCTTAGTATGGTGTTTCTAAGGGTGGAATTTTCCAACCTTGTCCTGTGTTGTGGAGGATTGATGCTCATGTTTTTGAAGCTCTGTTTGACCTTGAGGGTATCAAGGAATTCCTTGGGGGTGTATCCTCTTTAGGAGTCTTGATGTTTCCTTCTCCCTGCAAATATCTGATGCATGTTTGCTTGTGCTTTACCTCTTTGTGCAAGTGATTGCTTGATTGACCCTTATGTGGTGTTGGAGTGCTTTTGCATGTTATATTGAATAGAGAATTATGAAATATGATAATAGGAAATGAATGAATATGTTGTTAATTATAGAGATTTGTGCATGCTCTCATGTGGTTGATGCATTGTGTGAAAGTGCGTGTGTGATTATGAAACCATGATTACATTCGTACCTATATTAGATCTGTAAATATCTTGTCTTCTCTCTCTCGTTCTATTGGGTCAACGAAGATGCATGTCCTTTAGTGTGTGGGGTATTAACAACTAGGATATGTTGTACCTTATGAGAAATGTTTATATATTCATGAAGGATTGTTTTATTAGAATCAAACCTTGGGTAAAGGACCTAAGTCCCCAAGTTGCATTCATAATTATGGAAAAGGGTACAATATGAATAGAAAAATCGTGTTGTAGTAAGTAAAAGTTTAGAGAGATGAAACTAGTGAAACAACTGCATGTTAAGGATAAATGCATTATAGGTGCATATGTTGTTGGTGAGACCTATAGTCCCCAGCTTTATTGTTGAGTCTTAAGAGATCATATAGACGTTAAACTATTGTACCTAGATTCAAAATGCAAGAGTTAGATGAACGTTGAAATGATAATGTTGCACACCTTGCCTTGAGTAAACATTGAAATGATATTACATTAGGTGTGGCTCTATGATGATTCTTGAAGATGTGTATTGGTGCATAGGGAACTATGTATGTTAAATCTATGGTTATGTGATTTGGAGATTTGATGGTGGGATGCTTCGCCATGATTGAATGTATAGGTTGATAGTGTATTAGTTGGCTTTGAGGGAGTGCTATCCCTATTCTTGTTTGTAGGCTTCCAGGAGTAAGCCTAACCCTTGGAGGGGAGGATGTAACACCCCTCCATTTTGGATTTTTGGATTGGCAAGGTTCTTTGTATGTCTGATTATGCTTATGATGTGATTGTGAACTTAGTGATTATTTCATCATGAACTGTTTGGTGATGCACATGTTATATCATGATGCGACAACTATGTCTGAACATGCTTGGACTTTGGAACTTGATTACTTGTGATCGTGATTGATTAAATGATGTGGAAGTTATATGTTGATGTGATGTTCTTTTATTCTGATGTTATCCTTATGGCATGATTTAGAATAACTTAGAAGATATCTAATTAAATGATGTTTTATATGCTATTGATCATATCATTGATGTTAGATGCGTCAGTTAGAGATACTGTATTGGTGAAGGGGACGGATTGTATCACTCGCTTGCGAGCGCCCTACAATTCTGAGATTTCCTCTTCACGACATGTCTGATCATAACATACATATATATGTTGCACGTTCGACATGTTCTTTGTTGCAGGTTTGCAGGTAAATGACATCGACTCCACCTAGTTTCACAGGTGTGAGTGTGTCCATTTACCAACGGAAATTGATTGGGAGATAGTAGCTAGGTTTTTCGTGCCAAGTCGTCACCCTAGTCATAGCGTGTCGTTGGGTTGTCGTCGGGGTCAGTTGTTTTAACTT